>JAODLL010062094.1:0-17781 GCA_026546735.1 Forbesichthys agassizii | reverse complement strand
GAGAGAGAGAGAGAGAGAGAGAGAGAGAGAGAGAGAGAGAGAGAGAGAGAGAGATTGTTTTGATGCAATTAATTTGGTCATTAGTTGCATTTCATTTTAATAGACATTTAGCTTTTTGTTTAATTGCTTGCTCTAAACAATTAAACAAAAACAACATTTATATTTCTTGAATCATGTTCTATTACAGCTACCTATCTTTATATGTTGTTTTGGTGTGTGCAATACCTGTGGTGAACTCTGTAGCGATTGGGGCACTATAGAGCCCGCCCCTCTTCCCCTGCAGCTGGACGGTGTAGTTGGAGCCGGGATGTAGCCTGGTGAGCTTGTGCTCGGTCACCGCGGCGTCCACGGTCACTTCCTGTGGAGGACAACTGTCAGACACTGTCCAAACACTCTCATGAAACGCAATGACAGCTCAATGGAACCAGCTATAAAAAGAGAGCCATTTCGTCATCTACTAATTATAATATTGTCCTGAAAGTGAAACAATAAACCATTCCATTTAAATTGTTGTCATTGATGAAAATAAATATTTGTGTTAAGTGTTGAAATATTCCGATGATTAATATAACTTTACACTTCAGGAGGTGCTTTCTCTGCCCAGTGAAAGTCACTTTTAAATGTGCTTTACTTACTAAATAATTGATGGATGCCTCCCCACCCCCCACACACACACCTTTATTTCTTGACCTTCCGTCTGATAGGTCAGCCTGTAGCTGCCCGTGGCTCCCGGGGGTGGTTTCCATGACAACAGCGCAGTGCGAGCTGTCACTTGGCTGGCCCGGAGGTCTTGTGGACCCTCCCGGTCCCCCTTGGAGCCTGGAAGGTTTGGAGAGAACCATGAGCGCATTGTGACACGGGGGGGAAGTGGGCGGGGGGGGGAATGTCAGGCTACGGACTATTAGCCTTGTGAGACCGCCCTGTCCTCCTGAGCTCCGGTCTCATTTTGCTGCAAGAATTGGTGTGGAGCCCCTCAATTAAAACGTGTGTCATTTATATAGCCCTTAATCCCAGTCTCAAAGGGCCCATGGAAACAAACGCCAACCCCATAACCTGCTCCTCTTCCCTGGCAAGGAATGAAAAACAACGTGGGTAACAATGGAGGCGGCTCCGACGCTTAGCCCAAAATGACATCGTCAGCGCTAGTGTCTCCGTCTTGGGCAAACCGTCGGAGCCGCTGATTGGCTGATATGTGTCCTAAACGGGCGACAGACGCTTTTACATTGCGGTGTTCCAGACTGATAGTTACACTGAAGCAAGACCTTCTGCTTATTATGTTATCATCTTGTGTGCGTGCTCACCCCTGGCCGTGGTAAAGGTGGAGGTGCTGCCAGTGCTCTCCTGGCTGCCCAGTAGGCTGCTGATGGTGACAGTGTAGGTGGTGGCCTCCTCCAGGGCACCCAGCTGCTGCTCGGCCGCGTTGCCTGACACCGTGACCCTCAGGGCGGGTGCTGCAGTGGGAAGGGGCGGGAAGGGAAGGACCAGAGATGTTATAGAAAGAAGATAGACCACTTAGAGCAGGGGTCCCACCTAGAGAGGACACATCTATTTAGAGTCCCACCTAGAGAGGACGCATCTATTTAGAGTCCCACCTAGAGAGGACGCATCTATTTAGAGTCCCACCTAGAGAGGACGCATCTATTTAGAGACCCACCTAGAGAGGACGTATCCATTTAGAGACCCAGCTAGAGATTCATTCAATGACCGCTTGCAATTTTCGCGACTCACTCACTTCCACACAGTGACACCCAGACACTGAGACATCGGGACACCTTACCATTCCCTGTACCGTAGACGATGGAGTACTTATCAACCGCAGCCAGCGCAGGTTGCCATAGCAGCAGGGCCTTGGTGTCCGTGACGTTTATGGCGCGCAGGTCTGCAGGTGGGTCAGGGACTGGCAGGGAGGACACACACACACACACACACACACACACACACACACACACACACACACACACACACACACACACACACAGACAGACAGACGCGTGCAGAGTTAAGGCAGCGCAAAGCCAAAAGGTCAACGGGGGGTCGTGTGTGTCACCGGGCATTCTGAGCCTGACCTCAGATCTGTTCCAGAGCCTGCACCTGCTACAGCCGTTAGCAGAGCACGTAGCCCGTAGCTCGTAGCAACAGTGAAGCTGTGCACGTCTATAGCTATAGCACATTCCAGGCAGTGTACAACTCTTCAATAAATACAAGTGTAAAATGTAATTCCCACTTCCTCCCTTTTGACTGTTTACATAATCACAACAAAGTGGAAATGCTCTCATCTAAACAGCAAATCATTATTAATAAATAACATAATATTGATCAAATATTAATATTTACCACATTATATTAATGACAAAAAGGAGAGATATTGTAAAAATTGGACCTTAAATCGGAAAACAAAAAACGTAGACTCTGCCTGCGGCACTACATACGTGTCATGACAATGTCCTTTATCAAGTCGCTCTCGTCCAATCCCAGGACAGAAACAACCATGACCTCATAGGTGGAACCTGGGGTGAGCTGTGATAGGCCCAGGGTGGAGTTCTCCGTGCCCACCGACACGGACACCGGCTCCCCTAAATATGAGATGTATTCGAAAACGGGGTAATTGGTAAAAAATGGGTAATTGGTTTTAACGTTCACATAAATGACTTATAAACATATTATATAAATATATACAGTATATACTGTTACACAAATGAGGGTGAAGCACTGCGAAGGCGGGAACCCCCTGAATAACACCTAACAATGGGGGTGTGTGCATGTGCACGTGACGTGCACTTCATCTTATCCCGCTCCTTGCTACGACTTCCTCTCAAAGAAGAGACTATTTCATGTGATTGGTGGCATAACACAAATTCTTATTTGTACATCCTTTACATATAGAAATATCCTGGGGATATTAACAATATGAAAGGGAATTTTACATAAGGATACAAGGCCCTCCGACAGTACACAATATAACATATTTAATATAATAATGATAATAATAATAATAATAATAATAATAATAATAATAATAAGTGTGCCAAATAGTATGTGGACTATTTTAACAGCTTGCTGTGGACATTGCTGTTCGACGCTGTTGCGTAATCTAGTTGATATATTCCAGATGCAGCCACTTGGAGATTAGGTGCCTGTTGTTTTATACATTGTCCACTGGGTGCAGGGTGAGGGATTATATCCATCTGGCCATGCTGTACATCGTCAAATGTCTACAGAGCACATTGTGCACATTCCACTGTGTGATGTCAGACAACACTTCATTACATGGGCAAATACTGAACAGTACACATATAACAACACATTTTTTAATTTTTTTCGGGATTTTTTTCAGCGTCACTACCAATTTATTTCACCTCACCTTCCTCTGTGTGTGTGTATGTGACCTTGAAGCCACTGATGGCACTCTTGGGCTTGGTCCAGGACACGGTCAGAGATGTGTCCTTCACCCCACTGAAGACCAAGTTGGACGGCGGCTCGGGGCCTGGGCGATGTGGAGGGGAACACACAGGTCACACACACACCTCACACGCTAACACCGCTAGCAATCTAACACACTTAACATGCGTATTAGCTTGTTAGCAGTGATTTTAAAATAGAACAGGTAACATGCACATACTGTAAATAACTTTTCCCCAACCCTGGTCCTGGAGGGCCGCTGTCCTGCATGTTTTAGATGTCTCCCTGCGCCAACACAGCTGATTCATATGAACAGCTCGTTATCATGATTCTAATGAGCCATTCATTTGAATCAGGTGTGCTGGAGCAGGGAGACATCTAAAACATGCAGGCCAGCATAAGGTAGACAAATGGGAAGAAATGGAATAGTACAAATTATTGAGAGACATTTTTTAAAAGAAATGGAGAGAATAAATGAATGGAGAAAACAAAGATGGAAAGAAATAATGAAGAGTGACCCAACCACAGAAACAACACACTATTGGTTCAATAAAGGTTATTGTTATGTCTTCATCTAATTGGCTCAAACCGATGGCAAGTTATGGCATAGATAGATTTTGTGTAAACGTTGAAGAGCTCCTACTCTAAACTATTGTGTGTTTATCTATACATTATATATTAATCTGCAACGCTACTATTATTGTTCTGATGAGTAGATGTGTGTGTATATATGTACAATGCAAACATATATACAGTATACATGGCATACATGTTACAGTTAAATGGACATGATGGAACCTGGAAGGCAGCAAAACAGTGAAATTAAAATAGTAGTAAGCCGGTCGTTCAGTCCTGAAAAATAAGATGGCAGCACAAGGAAACAGACATTTTATGAAAGAGAAAATTAATCCCACTATTAATTAATAATTAAATAAACACACAAATATTTAAGTTAAAGTGGAAGGTTCACATTTAAAGCGACAAGAAATGTGGCTAGCAACAGATTTTCCAACTTTAGTGTGAACTGCCCACCGTGGAGATGATGTCCACGATTTCGGCTACTCTTTAAAAACTCATTAAATCGTTAAATTAGGGCTCAGGCATCATTTTGAATTATGTCCTTTGTGTTATATATTATATATATACAGAGTAGATTATATTTACCCACACCTAAAATAAAATAAATGGTAAAATATTAAATTATTACCTTTAATTTCAACTTTTTTTCTATCTATATATATATTATATAAAATCTATAATTATGATAATTCATTAATAGAAAAATGTACTGTATTTCACACCTTCATGCACACTTGATTGCACAAACACCAATAAACTGCTTATTAGCAAGTTTTAAATTATTGAGTATTTACATATTCTTTACACATTAAAATAATATATCCTAGATAAATAATCTCTAGTTTTCCCAGGCACAGAAACATGTAGAAAGACGCAATGGGTTACAGTGTTAAAAGCAGATGAAAAGACTGTAATTGAAGAACATACAGTTTTCAAGTGTCTCAACAGACAGCACTTGAATAGAATGGCTGGATGCATTGGCGTGTAGATTATTTAGAGGATGCATTCGTGTAAGTAAAAAAAAACACTTTAACGTCAGGGAATGGAAGTATTTTAAAATCTATCCCTGCTTCAAAATGACCTAATGTTGATTCTCCTGAACAGCTTTGGGTCTAAACATAAACTAACCAAAACGTTGTTGGTCACAAGGAGTAAATGTTGAAGTCTTGG
The DNA here is from genome assembly GCA_026546735.1 of Forbesichthys agassizii. NCBI lineage: Eukaryota > Metazoa > Chordata > Actinopteri > Percopsiformes > Amblyopsidae > Forbesichthys > Forbesichthys agassizii. Next base: position 12,633 of record JAODLL010062094.1, on the reverse strand, counting down.
ACAGTAGTGAGCGAAAGTACTACTGCCACAGTAGCTTGTACCTGTGCTGATGACGAGCTTGTGCAGTCTTGACAGAAGACCGGGCCCCTTTCCGAGCAGGGTCACGGTGAACGGGGTCTGCGGAAGGAGTTTCTCAAACGGGTACGAGCGAGCTGTACCAGGAAGCTCTTTGGTGAAGAGTTTCCCTCTTCTCTCTGTTGCAGGTTTGTCCGTTGTGCTGTCCACAGCATCGCGGCTGGATGTGATCTGGGGAACTGCATTTTCTTCCGGAGCTCCTTGATTTTTCACTTCCTCTGCTCCTCTCCTTCCATCGCCCTCGTTTTTTCTTTGAACCTTATGTAGTTCTCCCTCACTTTTCTCATTCCTTGTTACAACAAAGTTGTCGTACTTCCCCTCCGGTGCATCCCAGACTAGTGTAAATCCATCTGAGGTCAAGTTTCTCACCCCAACATTGTCCAGGAGTTCCCCTGTATCACTAGAAGAAACATTTAATCTTTGTATTGTGTTGGAACCAGCACCGGTTTTAAACGCTTGCCTTTCTGTTCCATGGCGATCTGGTTTAGGATATTGTTCTCTGTGGCTCACCGTGATATTGTTTCTCATCTGGCTTTGACTTTGCGTCTTTCTGCCAATAGCTGGTTTTCTCTTGAAAACAGTGGGCCTTTGTTCTATATAAGGCAACTTAGTTTTAACTCTAGTAGGTGAATCGGTGGGATTGACATTCACTCGCGCTAGATCATTTTTGTCTGAGTCGGTTGTGAGAATCCCTGCTGCTTCTGATTTGGCTGTTTGCATTCCACGCATAGTCTTCTTCAGCTCCGGTTGGCTAGTTTGTGTTGTTGTGATGGTCTTTTCCTCAAGAGGAACAAACTGCCTTCCTACTGGACCAGTGTGAATTCCATCTGAATCCATATCTGACATTTGGAAATGAAGATGCATTGATTGGCTGACTGGAACAGCAGAATGGTTTTGTTCTCCAGCAATGTCTACATTTTGTATTCTAAGTGGGAAATGTTTTCGCACAAAGCCTCTGCGTGGATCTTGTTGGAGTCTCTGGTTAAGATGTGTTCTATTTTGAAGACCCACATTTGGATTTGGACGCCTCAGGTATCCGAATTTTTGAATTAGGGGACGGAAAGGAGGAACTCCCTCAACTCCCGGTGTCTGATTAAGCTCTGATGTTGTTACCTCACTGTCTTCACTGTTGCGCTGTTGTGGTGCCACCCCTTCAACTCTAGGGTTACCATTAGAAGTAGAAGATATATTGGTAGAAGACAGTGGTTCCCTACTTGATGCTTGTTCTGATTCAGCATTTAGGGTTTGAGAGAAGGGACGAGGAGGTCTCTTTGGACGCATTTGGCGGCCTGGTATTGTGCCTGTTAGAACCGTGCGCTTGAATGGGGGCCTTCCTCCATCTATTCTCTGGCCTGTATCTGTTTTATATGATTTACTTGTAGTTTCATCAAGCTTATTAACACTCACATCCTTCTCAGGTGAACTGCCTTTAACTAAAAGTGAGTCTTCTGAAGTGAAGGGAGTGGATGAAGGTGATATACTCCCTGTCTCTGTGACAGTTCTGGTATTGAATTTTAAATCTATATACAAGCGATGGGGAGGTCTTAAATTGATCCGAGTTCTGTTTTGAAACTGTCCTATATTGGGTCGTTGTCGTCTTGGAAACCCAGCTCTTGAAGGAGTGCGACGGAAGGTTGGGAGGCCTTCCTCCTTGGGCATGACCTGCTTGTTCTGGTCAGCCCTAAGAGGCACTGTGTCAATGGATATCTGACCACTGTTTCTGGTATCCCCTGCTGGTTCACCTCCCCTATTCAAGTCTGATGTTCGTGAACCAGAAGATAGTGATGAATCTACTGAGCGTGATGGTAATGAGGATGGTGTTAATGAAGATGAGAACAGTAGTGAGGTTGGTGTTGATGCCGCTGATGATTCAGTTAAAGATGATGTTGTTGGTGGCAGTAATACATCTATTGGGAATGGTGGGAATGAAGTTGAGGGTATAGGTGAGTCCTGTGAAGATGACGATGACAAAGTCCATGCTGATGGTAATTGTGATGAGTCGGTCGAGGATGATCGTGACGTTAACAGCGATAGACGTGACATTAATTTGGATGAAGTCAATGGCTTTAATCCACTTAATATCTGTCTCCTGACATTTTCGTCGTCACGGGAGAGATCTGAGGGTTTGGACAGGTGAACGGAAAATGTTGTTATATTCAAACTGTCAAAGGTATCCGTTAGGAGTTGATATAAGGGGTCTGAAGACATGTCGTCAAATGTGGGCTGCATGCTGGCGGCATTGTGGGGTCTAATATTTTTGATGTTCCTGGCTTCAGATGAACTGGAACCTGTGGTTGGGGTAAGTTTTGTTAAGCACTTGCCATGGGTCTTATGTGTTCCCTTTAGCAGTGACGCCAACAGGTGATGTTCCGTTTCTCCACTGTCAGTCTGGTTTTCTTTAATTGCGGCCAAACCACTGGCTGTCTCTGGTTGCCCTCTGGAGCCAAGAATGATGGTCGATTCCTCAGAGCTCGAATGACCAGCTTCGGAGGTCTTTGCTGGATCTTCAGTGCGTGCATTTACGCTTGATGTATTGCTGCTGGACTCCTTCAACGTCAATGTCATTGTTTTGTCTCCTACGGTGCTAGACGTTTTGGCAACCGCAGATGCCATTTCCTTTTCCACCAGCGGTTTTCCCTCGAGGGGCCTTTTTTTTAACAGACCTGGCCCTACCGGTCTTCTCGCATGTCCGATTCTAGTTCCGTTCGGCCTTAATGCAGATGGGTTGTATGGTTTTCTTGGCAACCCGGGCCTGAGACCAGGCTTGGTATTGGCTCCTGCTCTTCTTGTGACCAAAGGGCTTGTGTCTTCATTCACAGCTGCTGCTGCTGCTGCTGAGATGAGGGAGGAATGAGCATTTGGAATACTTTGATAAGTCATAAAGTGTAACTTTGTCACTGTAAAATCTGAGGAGAAAAATTTGGGAAGAAAGTTTGTTAGATGCTACTGATATTAGGCCTACAGCTTTTTAATGGTAAATGGACTGCTTTTATATAGCGCTTTTTATCTAAAGCGCTGTACAGTATTTAGCCTCACATTCACCCATTCATACACCGATGGTAACTGCTGCCGTGCAGGGTGCGACAAACCACCAGGAGCAGTTAGAGGGGGTTAGTCATCTTGCTCAAGGATGCTTACAGGTAGGTCAACACCGGGGTTTGAACGCACAACCTTTTGGCTGGGAGCACAACACCCAGACTGCTAGACCGTCCTGCCCCTCGTTTAGTTTAATAGTTTAGGGTATGCAGCTTAGGGTCTCCACAGAGAAACCTACAGGAAGGAAGATAAGTACTGATAATCTTCAGAGAAATGTTCCAGGCAGTGAACCTGGGATGTTGAATTCACAGTGGTTAGATCTGGGTGTGCAAAAGTGATCTGTAAATAGAACATTTTCCTTCTGTGGAGATCGTCATTGCTCCCAGAAGGTTTCTGTAAGACTCTCACCTTGCTTCATTAAACCTCTACAACAACAACTATCCTCATTCTAAGTGTTTTATATGATCTGTTCCACTGTGTAATGAAGTGTCTGGACAAACTGACTTTCACTAGCTAACACGTTTAGCAGGAACCAGACCTGCCTCACCTGAATCTGTTCACATTCTCTGGGAAAGCAATTGGGAGTTTCTTATTTCCATTACTCCATTATTTCCATTCAACAACTGAGCTATTTATTAATCTTGCACATATACTCAACTTCACAAATATAAATCAATGTAGCTGTAGGTAATCAGTGTAATTTGTTAAATGCCTTAGACATCTGTCGGCTATCAGTGAGTCAAAAGGCCTCAGGCCTGCCAAGTGTCTTGCTCGTGCCCAGTAAACAGACAAGATATGATCTTCACGCCATTTGGGCGTTACCATAGCATGTCACACAAAATCCCTTTTTCATTAAAGGAAGGTGTATAGAGAAAGATAATTTGTGTTCAACCATTATGTCAATGAAAATTAGGAATAAAAATACTATATTCATCACCGCACTCAGTTGGTCCAGTAAATCTACCCTTCCCGTCAATCACAAGAATGTGCGCTGACATCTACAACATCTTTGTAAGTTGCGCTCCAGAGGGAGGCAACAGAGGAGGAGGTGGTGGCTTTTTGTTGTACACTCTTTCGTTTGATTTTAGCTAGCTCTCGTTAAAATCCTACCTACTGCAGCTTTAAGTCAGCAAGATTCACTGCGATGTTAAGAACCCAGCCCGCATCTTTCCAGTGCCACGCCCCCCCTACAGACAGGCCCCGCCCACCTGGAGTGGCTTGAGTAGCGGCCGGCTCGCTCCTGCCGGCCCCCTTCTCTGCGGCGACGGTGATGAGGTATTCGCGGCCCGCCTCCAGCTGCTCCACGTGGGCAGAGTCTCTCTCCGGCGGCAGGGCCAGCTCCCGGACGGGCCCCGCGCCGTCGGCCGGCGCCACCGTCAGACGGTACCTGTCAATCTCACCCTGGGATTGCTCCCACTGGACGATGGCGGAAGTGGTGGTCGTCTTGACAACGTGGACGTTGGTTGGACCGGAGAGGACTGGGTCAAATGATAATGAACAAATGTAAGATATATTCTATTTATTGGACAGTGACAGGATACGAGTAGGAGAAAATATTGGGAAGTATTGGGATTTGACCACGGGTTAGCCACAGCTCCACCCTTATACTCCATATTGTACCAGTACTATGTAATTTGGTTAACACGGTTCAACAGCTGTCTGGACACACATGTTTTAAACAACCCTGTAAACAACCCGTTATACAACTCTGTAAACAACACTGTAAACAACCCTGTAAACAACCCTGTAAGCAACCCTGTTAACCATGTAAACAACCCTGTTAACAACCCTGTAAACAACCCTGTTAACAACCCTGTAAACAACACTGTATACAACCCTGTAAACAACACTGTAAACAACCTTGTAAACAACCGTGTAAACAACCCTGTTAACAACCGTGTATACAATCATGTAAACAACCCTGTAAACAATCCTGTTAACCCTGTAAACAACGTAAACAACAACACCTGTAAAGAACAGGTGTTGTTATTTACGGCGTAGCCGGCGACTCACGGGTGGTGAAGTGTACGGTGCTCTGGGCTCCCCTGCGGCTGCCCTCCTCCCCGCTGATGGAGGCAGAGTACTCCTGGCCTGCAGCCAGGCCCGCCTGGGTGAAGCTGCTCAGGCCACCGCCCACCTGAGCAGTTACCTGCTGGTCACTGTCCTTCTGTGTGGCAGACGGAGGAGAAAATATGAATCATATTTCAAATAAATACAGTATATACACAGTACTGTGTGTTATGTATAAATGTAAAAAAAGTATAAAACAATTAAAATAATATATAAATATAATTAAATTTGGTATTTTTGTGCAGGTTCTAGAAAAAAAAATACACCTCCCCTGCCCCTATGAAGAAACATTTCCAAGCAAACCGTTAACCTGACTTTCCAGAAGAATTGTTTTCACAAGTCCATCTGGGGAGCCATACATTGAAACTGTTTGTTTGAAACTGAAACTGTTTGTTTGAAACTACTTGGCAGTTGACTGGATGAACCATCTGGTCGTTTTGCTCTTGACACCATAGTCGCCACACCTAAACCACGCCCGTATAGCTATAAACACAAGGCTGATTGGAAAGTTTAGCTGCTACTCGGACACAAAATGATTCTGAGGCTTTCCAGACTGATTCTCACGGTGAAGTAAACTGAAGCTTGCGAGATCAGCATGGTCTAGCGAGGCAAACAGTAGCGTTTTCAGGAGACCCCATTCCACCCATAGACTGTGTGAGTACTTTAGCCTAATACAATTCCCCTTAAGGCCACTTGAAAGAGAATGTAATATAAAAGGTGAAGCAGGGATTTTTCCCCCCATGGAGTTGAAACATCAATTTATATCTTTTCCGTAAAATAATATGGCAGACAATGAATAACTAGGTGATTAGTCGACGTGGGTTCAGCTAATTGACTCACAGCACGAAAACATGTATTGTCCTCAGAGTAGCTCCCAGTCTCGAAAAAACACCTAATCACATTGTAATCGTCATCGCACGTGCTCCAGACTCATAGGACTAAGTGGGAACAGCTTGCTAACCGCAGGGCATGGTGAGGTGGGTGGGCCATCATGGGTCGGTTCAGTTCTTTACAGATAGATGCCAAGCTCATTTGTTATTGAAGCAGAACATTGGCTTTTTTGAAGAACTGTATATTGATGATGTAACGTGAAAGACCATCCGAATAGTAATTTTATCTTAGGAACCTTGAAGTATCTAAGTCGCAGCCATGATAAGAGCTGTTAAAATTCTATAAATGATAAGGAAAGGTGCTTCAATTCTTCCCTTATTACGTCCTTTAGCATAGGGTACACTAGATCATCCTTTACTAAAGGAAAGGAGATAATGTTGTCCCACAATCCTTTGCGGCCTATCATTCGGCCGAAGTCATATTTCTCACGAGCTGTCCATGTAAACATAGCCTGCATGAAACAACATGGTAAAGGGTGAAGCAGGCTTAAGACAGACCCACATCATCAACATTTTTCTGTTGCATAATTATGTGTAAGTGCAGCCGGACTCTCGCCACCGCGGTTCTTATTCCTAAATCCTTATTCTCACCTTTCTTTGACCTGATGACGTCTTTACTTGAAGTCAAGGAAAAGTGGATAGGAACAAACATAGGACATATTGTTTTTGACTTTTCAGATGTAGACCATGACTGTATTTTTGTTTAAAGGTCGACTAAGCAAAAATTAAGTAGACTTATCGATACAAAAGGAATATATCTCTTATTTAACATGTTTTGAACCAGATGAGATGGAGATTCAATAAATGCCTATGTACATAATTAACATTTTTCACAATCAAAAATTGTGAAAAATTATATTGAAGACAAAAAACTGTCGAGAGTACAGTATTTGTCGAAAAACAGAGTTTATTGTAATTCCTTTTTTGCACTAATTTTGAATAATTAGTTGATAAAAACTGTAAAACTACTACAAACAGTGCCTACTATTATTTTATTTATATTGTATCAGCTAAATTACCAAACTTTGAAAATGTATCATATTGTTTTCCTAGTAATGATTGTAAGTAATTGTCTGACATTGCTATATATTTTAAAATACATATTTATTATAAGTAATTTAAATATAAAAGCATAAATACACCAAATACTTGGGTGAGACAATTAAGCTGTTTTAAAAAAAAAAAATATATATATAATAAAATACATTAAAATAAGATTACATTTTGTAAAGTAAACTGTGAACATCTGGGTTGCCAGGCTGGTTTTCTAGTAATGGATGCAACACAGATGATCTGGGAAGAGAGTTTCAGTGTTTCATTATGTCTTTCACTCATTTACATATGAATGTGAGAGACTGCATATTTCGGCCACTTTAAACACACGAGTAGTCTTAGTTTGAGCCTGGCGTGGTTGTAGTTGTGCTATTGCTGTGTTACCTGTCAAAAGGTTTGTGTGTCAGTTAGTTAAACTGGGTGTTGATGCAACAAGTCCTGCTGACAATGGCTGTGCAGAAGATGGAGAAGATGTTGGCAGCTACAGCATGAAAGATCAGTTAATCCCAATGGTTTGTCTTTCATGGTGAAAAAGAGCAGTGCCGTTGTGCTGTTTACAGTTGGTCTGTGGCCGTGTTAGTGGTGTTGTTACAGCCTGCACTTCTTATCTGTACAGCCAGCCTTGGTAAACAAATATGTCCTGCCCTCCTCTCTCTCTCTCTCTGTCTCTCTCTCTCTCTCTCTGTCTCTCTGTCTGTCTGTCACAGCTGTGGGATGCTGATGTCATTCCTCTGGCAGCGGCCATGTTTTTGGCCATGTTTACATGCTCCCCCTAGCAACACGCACATCCCACATCTGCATCTTTTCTTCTCATTTGCTGAGGGATCCCTTTATCTCCTGCAGTCTTACTGTCTTTTGTCCCGCTCTGTAGCCCCCCCCCGTGATCCTCTGCCCTGAGATGTCATCCTTCACATCCGATGTGCTGCAACTGTTGCTTGTTATGCCCGACGTGCGTGCTCTGTGAATGCAGCGCTGTGTAATTACATGAGGACGGGTGCATGAACACATACTGTTATGTGCTTGGTCCAACTCCCAGACGGAAGGGTCTTTTTTTGCTGTATAATGTTCCTCCCTATAGTGACAGGATTAAACATGCCAATTCTGCTCAGGCGTGTTTATACATAACATATGTTAATACCAGAAAATGTGTGGTTATAAAATTGTTAATAATACAATAAGAAATGACATTAAAACTATGATGAACTATGACATTGGATTCTTATACACAATTACTTTTCTTTAAATAACTATAGGTCACACTTAACGGAAAGTTGCTAAATGTGGTGTAGCTCTGTGTTTCTCAATTACTAATCAGGCCCAGTCATTTACTGTATGTTACCCAAGAGATTACAACACTGGGGCTGGATTCACTTTGGGCTAATTCACAGTGCATTACCGTGTTTGGAAGGAGTACAATGGAGAGTGTGTTGTCTGTGAGTCTGTATGTTTGTTTATGTATCTGTTTGTGCATAAAACAATATGTGGATGTGCATTAGTCTACGCACAATGCCTTGCCTCGCCCATTCTCGTCTTAGGAGGGTCATTATTTTTCATTTTGCTGAGAGCTTGATCTGGACCGTTCTAGAAGGCCTTCTACAGTCGGTGCACCCGGAGAATACCAGCACAGTTTGTCACTTTCCCAGTTCCCAGTGTGTCTCCTGCAGATTAATCACATGTGTGTGTGACCCTCGGTGACTAATCAGAGAGGTGCCGGGCGAGTCAGGGTAGAGCAAGGCACTAACAACTCCAGGGTTGTGTAGCTCTATTAGTACTGTAGTGTAGTGTAATTAATACGTTTCCAATTAAGTCCTATAAATTGTCATTTAAAATCAAACTAATGCTATCACAAGGGTTCTGTATGCTACAGTAGCCTACCTGATGGTAAGTGTAATGGAATACATTAGTTTGGACGGGATGCTTAAAGATCAACAGGCAACCCTTGTGGTTTTAAAAGGACACAAAGACCTCAGCCCCCCACCCCCCTTTGCCCCCCCCCCCCCTTCCCCCCGTCTAACACACACAAAATTAGATTATTTTGCTAGGCATTTGGCATCTGTTTACATTGTTATAACAATCCGTTTAATACCAAGATAAACAATGGTGAAATATGAATAACCTTTAGAATGTACCAAATACATATTAAAATGGATGTTGTGTTTTTGTTAAAAATATAGCACAGCTTCTGCTTGTTCCAGTTAATACATCAATTGCAGTGTGTATAGAGTGATATGTTGAGTGTACAGTAGCATTGTGTGTAGTCTCCTTGAAGTGTTTGTGAATTGCTGTTTCTCCAGTAACACAGTAGTGCTGCTGATACGTACACAGAGCTTCACTAGCCTGGCTGAATGTCAGTAAAAGTAACCTTGAACAATAGGTTTTGGGGCCTTTATACAATATTATATGTACTTTGGTATAATAACTCACTATAAAGATATGATGTGATACTTTTCTTCAGACTACAAACAGATCACAATCAGGCAAGAATCAATTTAGCCAGGCTTCACGTTATTTGATTGTGTCAGAACCAACAGTGGTTTGGACCAATCAGTGTCCTATTAGGAAAATCTGTCAGATATGTGCGTGGATTATGTGCAATGATAGGTTGAAGTTAGCCCTTGATAGACGGCACTTTGTTGATCTTACTAATTACAAAGCCAGGGCGATGTAGAATTATTTTTTCAGCATGCACAGAGAACGAGCAAGATATTTGGTGAATTTCACAAAAAAGTGTTTTAGCATACAATTTGCTTACAATGGCTGACTATACCTTTAAGTTTGACTTGGCCCAAAGCTGAGCATTTACAGGGCCTATAAGCAAAGTCATGTTACCTAGCAGCCCACTGAGGTAGTCACAACATGTAAAACCAATTCATGGCCATTATCGGATAATATAAACATTACATACAAGCAAGAATGCCTGTGCAGAATTAATAAATATACAAAGAGTTATTGGTGCTGTCAGCTTGGAATCTGGCAGTCAATATATGGATCGCCATCTGCTTGTTCAAGTAACTGCAGTTTACAGAATCATTCCAGTTTAATATAAAGATAGATTGTAATTTTTGCATTTTAAACTAAATACATGTTCAGTTAAGTTCAACAACACTGTTGACTGTTTACTGTTTACTGTTTACCAAGTATAATTTATTGCCTGCCATGCCTATATCCCCTTGGTAAGTTTATGAAAATATATATTTTTAGAATGTTATTCACAGAAAGGTAAAATGAGACTTTGCCTGCCCTTTAAACATATTTGCCATACATTGGTTTAACTTTAAAAGCCATAAAGCTAAGCCATAATTTACAATAGGCCATCCATTGCACCTATTGAGGATTCTATGGGATTTTTGTGGGATTTTTTGGGAATTTCCAAAACAAATTTTTATTTGAGATGAGATCATTCATTTTCAGTGGAAATTAGTGTATAACAGTTTGCCGCACAACATCTAAACCCTGTCATAAATGTTATGCATGTTTTGCCTTTATAAAAGTTACACATCTCACATCTAGTCTCGCTCATTTTGGCAGCTATGTGGTCAATGTTAAAGCAAGCAGCTATTGTATGGGTCAGTAATACTCTATTAAACATGCATGTAATCGCTCTGGTGGACAGGCCACTGCTGTTCCATTGCTTTTTCAGTAATAGCATTGTGTCTATTTATTTATAATGAACATTTGTATATTGTTGTTTTTGAGATAACAAAAAATGTTGTGCAGGGCTGGGTAATCTTTGTAATCTGTCAAGTCAAGCCAAAGTGCTCAAAGAATTCTGAGTATGGTTTGGTTGTCATGAGGACAACCTTCTGTTCGTTTTGGTCCCCGGCCACTATTATCAACAAAGACATCTGTTGGCGATGTTGTGAAATATTACAAGTGTGTATGTGAGGCTATGTTTGTCTGTCTGCCTTTTACCAGATGCGTTATATAGATCATTTTGAATGGAGCTCTATGAGGAGAAATCTGAAATGCCAAATTTTACAATTGGAAGAACATCCGGGCACTCAGTTGAGGTTTTTGCGACAATTACAAATTGCAGGTGGACTGTCTTTGAACAAGCACACAGCAGCTGCCAGCTGGCTACCTATATTGTCAAAAGTAGATTTTGTACAATGAAGTAATGAAAGAGTCCATGTTAAATGTGTAAAAACATTTTGTCCATGTTTTACTAAGAACTTACCAGCCGGCAAGGTGAAAAATAAATGCGAAGACAACCCATTAGTCCAACTAAGGCACACAAACGTGGTTCCGATATCTACGTGTTATTGCAGTTGTTAATGTACTGACGATGTTTATTCCATCCATCCATTCATTTTCATCCAATTATCCGTAGTCGGGTCACGGGGAATGCAGGTCCAGCAGGGATCTTCCCTTTCCCGAGCCACATTAGCAAGCTCTGACTGGGGGATCCCGAGGCATTCCCAGGCCAGTGTGGAGATATAATCTCTCCACCCAGTCCTGGGTCTTCCCCGAGGCCTCCTCCCAGCTGGACGTGCCTGGAATGCCTCCCAAGGGAGACGTTCCAAGCACAGATAGCCAAGCGTTCCTCACGGATAGCCAAGCTTCTCACCCTATCTCTACAGGAAATGCCAGCTACTCTCCTGAGAAAACCCTTTTCGACCGCTTGTACCTGTGATCTAGTTCTTTCGGTCATGACCCACCCTTCATGACCATATGTGAGGGTAGGAATGAAAATTGTCTGTTAGATTGAGAGCTTTGCCTTCCGGCTCAGTTCTCTTTTCGTCACAACGGTGCGATAACGCGATTGCAATATCGCTCCCGCTGCTCCGATTCTCTGGCCAATTTCCGATACTCCGGCCAATCTCCCACTCCAAGACCCAGAGGTACTTGAACTCCTTTACTTCATCCAGAGTTTTGTTTCTCTGTGCAAATATGAAGCACACTCAGGTGATACTACGGCAATGGCGAGCCATGTATTGTCAGCATGATTGACAGTCCACCTCCCCGTTTGTTTTGCACACGTAGGGTTAGTAACCCGTAGATAACCCTAACCCCAACCCTGTTAGCTATAGTTAATAATATAAAACGGAAAGTCTCGATGACATTTGAGTAGAAAAGGCATGTTTTAAATAACCAAAGGATGACACAAAGGCCATCTCTCGTATGTGCGCGTGTGTTTGTGTGTGTGGGTGCTTTTACCTTGCTGGTAATTGTGATGTGATAGGTGTCATACTTTATTGGGGGCGGAGTCCACATAAGAGTGACAGATGTCTCTGTGACATCTTTGGTACTCAGCTGTGAAACGCCGGACATTTCTGGATGAGAGAGAGAGAGAGAGAGAGAGAGAGAGAGAGAGAGAAGGTTACAGCAGGATGGTGAAAGATAAAATTGATGGATGACAGTATTTTTACTGGCCTTGCCTTATGTAACAATAGGTAAACAAAGATGATTTTACATATTGACCGTTTTCCCCTTATTAACCCTCGCACTGTCCTAAGGCATTTCAGCAGACTAGCAGCAGAGGGAGCAAACCGCGGAATGTCATATGTCC
>JAODLL010062083.1:0-17782 GCA_026546735.1 Forbesichthys agassizii | reverse complement strand
CCCCCCCCCCCCCCCCTCCCTTGTTTGAACTCTGACAGGTGTGTAATTGAATGATTAACGATCACCAGAGGAGCCCCCACACACACTTTATGTTAAAATGCAGTTGTACATATTTATGCACACACACATGCACTGACAGACACAGGCCTACACATTTAAGTGTTACACATGTGCATTCATTTTGCGTTCATATTTGGCTAAAAATCTAATCAGCGAAAGTAGTTAAATCATAGAGACACAAAGAATGCAACAATACACTGAGCCCATTATGAATGAATAGGTAACAACATGGGCCATTTATCTGAGCATATTTTTTAACAAGAACACATTTCTATTATTCAGAAATGAATGTCAATTCAATTTGGGAAAATCTCTCAATACTACACATTTCACCAACCAATGGTACTAAATAAAGTACAAACTGCTTTTATTCTAAATATATAATGTTGGTGTGAAAATGGACTTCAGCAGAATGCACTATAAACTGATGTATTCTTAAGAAGATAAATACTGTATTACAATAAGTTATAGTAACTTATTTGGAGGAGCTATTTTCTGATAGCACACTGAACGAAAAAACAAGAGTTCGAGATAACTAATATTATTAAAATCAAAGGTTATGTTAGGATAATAGTACATGGGAACAGAAATACGTACTGTTGTTACAGCCCCAATAGTGGCCCTGCTTTTGCCTAGTTTAGGTTAGTTTAGTTTAGTTTAGTTTAGTTTAGTTTGAAAAACACGATTGACCTGAAATGACCTTCCCAAAATGCTTTTGTATTTTTTCCTCTTCTCTCTACTCTCACTTTTATTCTGCTCTTATATATTTAGCCTTTTAGTATTAGGCACACACTATTCAGGCCATTAGGAACTTTGTTTGATGATTGAATGACATGTTGACAATATACTAGACATATGATGCTATAACTATTTTGATATAAAATTGCTTGCTTACGATTAGGGATGGCACGATACAGTTTTTCAGTCCCAATACCTATACAGATATCAGCACTTTATGTATCGGTTAAGTTACATTTTAGAAACCTGGTGCTGATAGTGTGGCCTTATGGGTAGGTTAGACATGGCTGATGCTTGACAGTATTCCTACGCATGTAAATTATTTAAATTGAATTAGCCCCATGGATCAGTTACAACTGGCCAATTGTCACCGATACTGATCCAGCTAAGTTAGCATAGGACCGATTTCCGATCTCAGTATCGGTGCCATCTCTACTTACGATTGCTGGTGTATGACCTGTCAAACGATTGACAAATTTACTACTTATACGTTGCTTTGGATAAAAGAGTATGCCAAATGCTGTAAACGTTAACAATAGACTTGGTCTGGGCAGCTGCAAAAATTGACATGGTCTAGGCAGCTGCATGGCATTCAACATGCTCCTTATCAGATCAATAACATGTTAGTATGAGACTCCAGAACAGACATCAACCACGTAATTACAATACAAAGTGTAGTGTCTACTACAGCAATATACGTAATTTATTGTGAAAACCACACTGTTCAGGAATGTCTAGCAAACCACTGTTAGAATATTATGTGCAAAGGAGGTGAGGGAAATATTCAAAAAGGGGGCAGCCCAGTAATTCCAAGTAGTTTGTGAGTAAAGAAAGATAAATTAAATGTTGAGGGGTGTAGGGGTCAAGGGAGAACCACCATTTCCTGTTGACCTCTAGCTGAACTCTGGCCCCTGACCCTTCCTGCTTCAGGCCCAAATAGGTTATAATTATAAGAGTTTTGAGAGCTTCTTATGAGTTTGGGGTCAGCGTTAAGATGTAGATGATATGGCTTTGGCTTAATGGAAGCCTTTACATGGAGGTCTACTGACATGACAGATATATATAGCATAGTACATCAGAGAACGTTGCAAAGCTTGTGAATATATCTATGTTTCTCATAGTTCAGGGTCACCTCTATCAAGAGATACAATAAAAGTAAAAACATTGTAATGTTATTTCATAAATATTTTTCAGTGTGGGTTCATTTATAACAAGATCAGATTTGATCATAAAATCTTTCCACACACAAGACACAAAAATGTACACAGGCAGGGCTGTAGTAATTATCCCCAGGCTTATGGGAAAAGAACTTGACATTATGGTCTCTCTGTGTCAACTGCCTTATTATTGATCATTCTATGGTTCCTCCCTTTTCAATTCTGCTTGACCTGGCCTCAATCCTCCAACCCTTCCCGATGAATGGTAAAATACTAAAGATTTAGATTTTCTTTGCTTTGGTATCTCAAGGGCAGGTGATATTAAGTTAATTAAGAGTCACATGAATGTACTTGTTTGACAGCCTTTTAGAGTAGGCTTATAGGTCACAAAGTAAAACAAAAACACATTTCTTTCCAGCCTTGTGAAGAGATCTCTGCGGCCACTACCTGAAGATATAGTGAGTTAGTAATATGGTGGAGGAGTAGGAGAGTTACATTTTAGGAAATTCAATTTTTAACTGTAATATGTTAGTGCAATAAGATATATATAAATATATATTCATTTGAAACCGAGGTGCAAGCTCAAACCTTCAATATTACATGAATAATAAGCATTGTTTGGGCAAATATGTTTTAAGGACGGTCCTAAAAATTGCTTTTGGTTAGCTAATTGTTTGTCACTTTTTGTAGCATTCATGTTATACATGAACGTTGATTTAAAAATGTTAATGTGATTTTAGTATACCTATTAGGTGGATCGCATTCGTTCCAGCCATGCTCTTTCAACTGGCATGGAATAGCAATACTGTAACTAACCATAAATTACATGTGGGCAAATTAATAATTTTGTAGTGAGCTAGCTTTGTTTTTGATTCACTTTTTGCCTCTACAACTAGCTTGAAAACTACAGTAGTTTGCAAAAGTAGGATGGTCTTTCCAGGGAACAGCAAAACAACGTATATGATTTATCTTGCAAAATTGTGGATTTACTAAAAAGCATGAAGCAGCAGTTGACAGTCAAATCCATAATGTGTTGTGGTTGTTTTGTTAACAACAGTTCAATGTCCTCTTTGAGACAAGCCCCAGTGCAGAAGATCCCCCCATGAAATCCAGTGTAGTTTTTGCACCTTGAACAAAATAATGCATAGACATTCACGCACACGTGCGCGCGCACACACACACACACACACACACACAATCACAAACACATTGCCACTGACAACAACAACAAACCTACAAAACAGAAGTTTTAATACTATTATCATAACATCATCATTATATTTTCCATCATCATTCATATAATGTTTTCTGCGGTCTGAACCAGATCAGACCCTGACAGACCCCCACAGGGTGGAGAAGGAGCAGAATGTTTAGAGAGTCCTTTGGCTGCAACTCCCCTCACACCACTGTGACAGACAAAAACATACAACAGAAATGCTTAGTGTCTTTGTATGTGTGTGTGTGTGTGTGTGTCTGTATACATGGCTTTTCATAGTCTTCGTGTGTGTTTGCGTGAATGTGTGCGTGCGTGCGTGCGTGTGTGCGCATTTGTGTTTACAAGAAATCCTACAGTAATGGATACCAACTGGTATCTTAAGGAGGTCAGTGGTAAGACAATGAGGCAGACTACAGGTCATTCATAGTGAAGAGCTTCATGCTGAGGAAGAGCATTAATTTTCAACAAGCCTGCATGAAGCTTCACCTGCCTGCAGTGGCACGCATAAATAGAAAAATAGATTACAAAGCAAAAAAAAAAAATAATCAAAGTTATTAAATAAAGTGTGTGTTTTCTGACAGCCATATGTGTAGGCAAGCTGGAAATAGTCAGAAGCCATAGATAAAGGTGTGGTCGAAGCAGATCTCATCCAACATCCCTCGGATATCGTAGGTGTGTGTGTGTGTGTGTGGTCTGTCCAGATTTGTTGTACCAGCATGTGTCCAGCATGTGTTGAGGGTTCTCGCAGTTCATTAGACATGAAGTTAAAGCTTATCTTGTCCCATCCAGGATGCATCAGAGGGTTTGGAAAAGAAGGAAGCACTCTCAGAGAGGTATGGCTTAAACCTAGTGTCAGACTGTGTTTGTATATCAGTGCGCGTGTGTGTTAGTGTGTGTGTGTGTGTGTGTGTGTGCGTGCGTGCGCGTGTGCGCGTGTGTGCTCATACGTTAGCGAATAGAGTTGGAGAGCAGCTACATCAAGGTCCGTGTCTTTCAGGGGCAACGTAAACTTTTGGCTCGAGGTTCTAAAAACACTACATAGTGGACTGTGCGTGGTCTTAACGCACACGCACGCACACTCATACGCGCACACATACACACAAACACATACACACACACGCACGCGCGCACGCACGCACACACACACACACACACACACACACACACACACACACACGCAGCCAACAGCTAGTGTGCGTGTATGTCCAGTCCCTGTGCGAGCAGCGGCTCTCCGGGGTGGGCGTGCGGCGGCGGGTGAAGCAGCATGGCAGCGTGAGGGTGGGGGTGAGGGTGGGGGTGAGTGTGGGGCCCTGGGTAGGGGTGGAGAGATGGCCCTGGGTGGGTCGGGTAGCCAGCCTGGGACAGCAGAGCGCCGGGGTAGTCGCCTGGCAGAGAGGACATGCCCTGGAGACCTGTAGCCAAGAGACACAGGACAGGGGAATGAACCTATACATTCACCTCCGGTGCTGAGAAATTATCACAATGCAAGTGTTCAAATATGCAGTTCCTTGAATGGCCACTTGAGGCTGGCTGCAAAAGGGAGTCAATCCCCATAGACTCCCATGTTAAAATGTCTGACTTTACTGCAAAAATAAACATGTTTACAGCCTGGTTAAAAAAAAAACGTTTTAGTCTCTATAGTCTCCCCAGTCATGACAACTGGATGGGGGGTGGTTTTTGTAAATTACTTATCAGTTAAAATTATATTAGTCATACATGTATGCCATTATAATGGATAGGGGGATGTTACAGGCGGAGTCAGGCACAGCAAAGATGGCGACGGCCAGAGGCAGCACAGTGCTGTCTTCAAACCTGTTCTTGACAAAAGCTACAGGTGATGTCACGGAGGGTGAGACCATATACAGTATACAGTATACAGTCTATGGTCACATGGACAACAAACGAGGGAGACAAAGCTGCCAATCATTCTCATTGAGAGGTGGTTTTATTTACTGCGACAAGAAACCATTGCTAGTCAACTAGGTGGGACTAGAGGTCAGTTTTATGCTGTTGTATGCTAAGTACTGAGCAATGCAACATGGTGCCAACCAATGGGAATGAAAGCGAAACACGCGTTGTTGAAACAAACGAGTCACCCAATAAGAAACCGGGAACGGCCATAAGCGACAATGTCTCCCTGTTTTGTCGTCTGTGTGAACAGTGCATTGTAAGGCACTGATATGACTATTTCACGGTATACTGCCTCAAAGTAGACTCAATTTGACTCTATGGGAGTGAAGTTATATTTGTGGAGGTAACTATTTATCTCCTTATTGTGGGGTTCTCTGTGTTGATATAGGCCTGTGACTGGAGGCGATATTCGCCATTTCTACTGTGGAATACTTCTATTTCTAATGTGGCATACTTCAACACAGCCCTGGCTGTGTAGAAGTATGAACAACCACAGAGAACGGTAAGATAGCGAAACGCAAGGTGAAATATGGTGAATTTGACTTAAAGTGTATTAGCTTACAATTAGCTTGCAATAGCTGACTATACCTTTAATACATGTGAAATTAACAGCTATGTGGTTAGGTGAGTTTGCTGGTGTAGCTACATCAATTACAATAACACAACCGTCGCTGGTCAAGTGAACTCATTCACTCGCAGATTTATTTCCACGTCACTAAGTGTGGGTAGGTTACCTGCTGCCCGGAGTCCTAGGTGTGTCTGTCCATCAAGCCCATAACCCCCCAGAGCTGCTCCTTCTGGGCTGTAGGGACCACCTTGACCTGGCGGACACAACTCCATCAGGTATGGTCAGAAAGAAGACATGACTGACTGTTTTACTGGCTCGCTCATTGCCTGGCTGATTAGCTCACCAACAGACTAACTGGCTAATTAACTTACAATACTAACTCAACTGTTTTACTGTGTCTCTTAAATACTGATTGTGGAACTGACTCACTGACTAGCTTATGAATACCAACCTGAGCGATTGGACTGGTCGATCATTGGCTGCACTATTCTCCTCCTGGCATTGATGAACCTGTATGGCAGATGAGGTGAGACAGAGAGAGACAGATGCAGGAATATTAACAGAAAAAGAGTGATAAGAAGAGGGAGAATGGCACAATAGGTCAACAGTTAATGGAGAAAAAAGCCCAGCAGAAGACTATTAACCTTTTTTCTTTTTACAACCACTTAACCCTTTCAGAAGGCATAGTAAATCAACGTTAGGCCACAGCGGCTATTGATTGTCCTCTGATAATTGATTGATCTGCACGACTGGGCAAGTATGTGTGTGGGGAGGTACACAGAGTATATGTGTGTCTGATTACGTTCAATGACCAGCAATAGAAAGTTGATCAACAGTGTGTGTGTGTGTGTGCATGTGTGTGTGTGTGTGTGAGTGTGCATGCGTGTGTGCGTCTGTGTGTGCTTGCACCTATTGGGAAAGGAACGGCAGTGCAATAAATCATCTTATATTGATTTTCTCTTCTGTCCTTATTAACATGGAGCAATTTAATGTTATAGTGCTGCAAGTCTCTGAGAAATGACCGTTAATGTCCCAGTGGTTCCTCCGTTACAGGTGTGGTTGAGAAGGTAGGCTGTGTATACTGTGGCACTTTTATCTAATTGTGATAAGTATTGTCTTGAGGTTAAAAGGGGGGAAAAAAAGATAATAGGCAATAAACTGAGTTGTATTATAAGTACCGATATTGTTTATGTCTGTTCTGGACTCTCACACTAACATGTTATTGATCTGACAAGGCGCATGTTGATCATTTGGGGTGACAGTTTAATTAGTTGAGAGTTTAATTGATTATTGATGAATGATGGTCTAGTATTGGAGTATTGACGGGAGGTTTACTGACCAGTTGTTGACCTGTAGGATGGTGAGTCCAGTGTCTTGTGACAGCTGCTTCTTTTGCTCCTCAGATGGATAGGGATGCTGTGAGGACAAACAGAGAAGAGCTGGTCAGACCTGCTGACTTCGTCACAAGATTTTGCTCTTAAAAGTGGGAACTGTTGGAAGCGTAGCCATAAAAAGGCCATTGAAAGGCAGAATTATGTTAACACTGAATATAACCCATCCCACACTCAAATAAATAATTAAGCTCTATATCTGAGAGTGTAGGAGGATTACTAATGCAATTACATCTGAATGAATAATTGATCTCCTCTTTACACTCTGAACCACTGCCCAAACTGTGATATGTAATAACTGGCGTGAATGAATTTAACTGAGTAGCTAAAATTTTTATCTAACCACCTCAAAAAACATGTTCCCCTCAATTTCTATCAGGTTAGTACAAATCTATTCACCTAATGACTGAATACATTTGTTTTTTAAACTATTCAACACACATTAACCATCTTTCTCCTTCATTTTCTTTTAAATCTCGTTTGGGCTCTTTTATTACCACCCACATTAGTCAGTGGGGTTGTCGCCTAAGCTGTTTGAAGCACAGGAGGCAGAAGAGAGAGATTCTTACGGAGAGGTGTTGGAAGAGCCAGGCCCTCATGATATTGGTGGCCACCTTGGGAAAGATCCCTCTTTTCTTGTTGTTCCTCCTCTCTCTGTCCGTCTCATCCTCCTCTCCTGTGCTGGGAGACGCCATGCCTCCGTCCAAGCCGTCGCCTGCATGCAAATGGTGCACCGATCAGGTGTGTGTGTGCGTGCGTGTGTGAGTGTATGTGTGTGCGTGTGTACTGTATATGCGTGTCTGTGTGTGCGTGTGCGTGTATATGCATGTGTGTGTGCGTGTGTGTGTGTATATGTGTGTGCGTGCGTGCGTGTGTGTTTGTGCGTGTGTGTGTGCGTGCGTGTGTGTGTGTATATGTGTGTGTGTGCGTGCGCGTGTGTGTGCGTGTGTGTGTATATGCGTGTGTGTGTGCGTGTGCGTGCATGTGTGTGTGTGTGTGTGCGCGTGTGTATATGCGTGTGTATGTGTGTGTGTGCGTGTGCGTGCGTGTGTGTGTGTGTGCAGGTCTACTGTATACTGAAGGATTTGTGCTCTGCCATATCACAGTCATGACACATTGTACAGTAAAAGACCTCTAGCGACAGGTCAGCAACTTTGAACCAATACAGTAGAACCTGCAGCGCTGCACATCATGCAGTGGAACACAGAGTATACTACTTAACATTGTAATTAATAACGTGAACCCCATACAGATGAATGCATTGTATTATAGAGAGAAAGAGTCTGTGTGTGTGCGAGCGTGATTGTGTGTACCCATGTCACTGCAGTTGTCTCCTATGCTGTGTGAGGGCAGGCCACAGGTGCCAGGCGTGCCGAGTGGAGTGGTGGCACACTCCTCGGGCTCCCGTAACCATGACGCATTCTGCAGACAGATCCAAGGAAGAAACAGAGAACATTGTGAGGGGAGGCGGAGGGTACATTTACAGAGAAGAGATGGACAAATGATAAAGATGGTACAACATACAGTAATACAGATGGATGACGTAACAGTTACGGTGAACATGACTTGTTTCCTGACCTGTTCTGACAGACTGGTGCAGGAGCCGGTGAAATCCTCCATATCTGACTTGGAGCCACCCTCCCGTTCATCAAGTACCAAGTCTGTGGGCATTTTGCCCTTCAGACAGGTGATATAGCGATGGCAGAAGTTATCACAGAGGTCGTGCACCTAGCATGACAAATCAACAAACATACTTACACATGTTCAAGGTGCATACATTCAGACATATTTCTGAGTCACCAGTAACTCTAGCATTTTAAAACACAAACCTTCTCTAGCTCCAGTAAATGAAAGCGTAGAACCTGTAT
This sequence comes from Forbesichthys agassizii, assembly GCA_026546735.1. Classification (NCBI taxonomy): domain Eukaryota; kingdom Metazoa; phylum Chordata; class Actinopteri; order Percopsiformes; family Amblyopsidae; genus Forbesichthys; species Forbesichthys agassizii. Next base: position 8,873 of record JAODLL010062083.1, on the reverse strand, counting down.
AGCTTGGATCATCTGTGGATATAATGGGGTAAATTGTCAATATTATTTATATTAATAGCAATAACACATATTAGCAAAAACTGTCATTTTTCTTGAATTTAAATGTAAAATGCAATATTTCAACATAGCTAAAAACACTTGTGTAGGCTATGTTGTTCAAGCCAAGTATAATTTAATAAAAGTGCACTGACAACACACATTACACAAAATAACAAAAGAATAAATAAAACCAGTCATAAAGAAGAACAGAAGCATTTCAGCTGTAATGTGCTTAGTACAATTACAAAAGTAAAAGTATTATTACAGCTTCTCACAACACTTATGAAGAAAGAATAAAACATGAATCGCATGCAATTATTAAACCAAAAAACTAAATAACACACTAATGAGATAACATTTAATGTATAGCTATTCTACAGTACATCATACCAAGTTGTCAAGCTCAGGGTTAGAGGAGAATATTGGTTTCTCAGACCGAATCTGAAACAGAAACAGGGTATAAGCCTTCAGTATAACATATCACATCCAGCTTTGTGATTGGCTGTCCAAACGGTCCCTCACCTGTTTAGCAAATGCAGCAATATCGTCATTGAAGGAGTCGGAAGAGCAGACGTCACTGTGATTGGTCATGCCGGGGAGGTGGGGCGGGGCCGAGAGAGAGTCTCTAGGGGAGCAGGTTGCCAGCTCACACTTTTCAAACACTAAGGCCAGTAGTGGGAACAGCGGGTGACTGCACACACACAGAGACAGACACAGACACAATTAGCGTACTGTACATAAATGCATTAACAGTTGACATGGCATACACATACATTACATTCATGGGACTTGTTAATTAATTAAGGGACACATGGAAAAGATCTGTGTATGGAAGAAACTCTATACACACAAACACGTACACACACACACACACACACGGACTTCATCACAATAGCACTTTTAAACAATCAGCGCTATAGCATGTAGACAGTAGTTAGATCCCTGGTTGTTGCAGCCTCACCCATAGATCAGGTCCCTGTGGTGTTTGAGAGAGTCGGGAATGGTGGGGCCATACTGTGAGTGAGGAAGGGGCCGCACAGGGTCACCATAGCCCCCCACCGACATACCCTCGGGGTAGTGCAGCAGCTCTTCATACTGAAGGACAAGACGGATGGACGGACAGACAATATGAGACGCAGTATCGGCCCTCTGTGTGTCTGGTTGTCTCATAGATGTCAGGCATTAATATATTATTTAAATGTTGAGACAATTTGACATTCACCCCCCGCGCTGGTGCGATATATATGTTATGTTTGTTTTTACGAGAGCTATAGTGTGGTGTTTTTTTTATTATTGTTTTTATATTTATAGCATTTAATGAATAATATTGTATGTTTATCAGTGATGGGAGTGGAGTTTTTATTTATTATTGTTTACAATTATAGCATTTAGCAGGCATTTTTATTGCAAGCGCCTTGCAACTTGTCAAGAGTCAATACTGTAGCCTGTCAATTAGTCAAAAGTATGTGTGTGTGTGTGTGTGTGTGTGTGTGTGTGTGTGTGTGTGTGTGTGTGTGTGTGCGTGTGTGTGTAGAATTATAGTTCAAGCTTGTGCATATCCAAAAAAATAATGTGAGAGCTGGAAGAAGGGTGGGAGACAAAGCAGACAAGTATCTTCTGAACTCACACTATAGAGGAGGAACCACACACACACACACACACACCTTCACACACACACACACACACACTCACACTGTAGGAGGAACGTCACACGTCCCACCGTGACAGTCACACAGGGACCCCCCCCACACACACACACACACACATATACACACACACACACACACACACACACACTCACACTGTAGGAGGAACCTCACACATCCCACCGTGACAGTCACACAGGGACTCCCCCCCACCACCACCACCACCTACACACACACACACACACACACGCACACACACACGCATGCACATGCAAAATCACACACAGGTTTTATGAAGTCTACAGTCTAACCCTAATCATAGTGCTTTCTCTCTCACCCACACACGTGCACAAACACACGCACACACGCACACACAATTATAAGTCTACTGTTTATTTGTGCTTGACTGCAGCCTCTTTCCGTGATGGTATTGCTCTGTCAGCAGAATTGCCCCTTATGTTTAACGTTTGTCCAATCGGAGTCCCATATGGTCCCAGGACTACAGAAAGCACCTGCTCCGGGGGCCCTGCCCGCACACCTTTTAGTTTTATTGAGGCGGGCTATTAACACAATCACCGCTTTCAGATTGCGCGCTTCTCGCCATATCGGCTTTCAGTGCGTGTTTGGCGGCCGTGCATCAAATGGATCAAAGCGCCGAAGTCAACACGATAAATGCCATGCTTTTTTTCCCATGGCAAACATGGCAAACATGGCAAAGGAATTCACAGGACAATTACTTTTATTATTATTTTAATGTTAGTTTTACTGACCAATACTTGTTACAGTGCTCGGTCTATATCAACCCAACGCACGTGCCTATAATCAAATCTAAATATATCTTTTACATATATATGTGTGCCATAGCCATATTGTGTGCAGCTTAAAATGTTTTTGTTGATTTAGATCAGTTTAAAGAATACGGGCTATCTCAGTTAAATGTTTTAAACATTAATCTTAATACTCGAAAATATATCCAACCAATGAGATCAGTATACATTGGATTGTTCCACAACATAATTTGGTAATAGGCTACAATAATAAAAAATTGGGAATAAATGAAATGTCGAAAATGAACGATTACCAAATTATTTATGCGTATAGATTAAGCTATATACTATTACTGTAAACTATTACAGTACAGTATATATGCTGTTACTGTACCACTGATGTTTTGGAAATGTGTCAGCATTTTGCAGAAAAGATAAGGGATATATCTATATGAGGACAAGTTAATGCAATTTATTTCTTTACCATCACTATTTTAAAACTGACCATTAGTGACATATGTGTCATTGACTGCTATACAATAATATGTTTGTTGTAAAACAGTCGTCATCAGTCGTAACAACTAACTGCTGTAGCATAGTCTAATTGTGTCTTATTGTGAATTGAATAAACGTAGGCCTATTGTCCTATATATATATTTTTTATTATATATTGTCAGCTCTAAATGACAATGACGCCAGTTTCCTTTAACAAAATGCACATTTGTGTGTATCTCCTTTGTGTCTTGTGTTGTATTGTCTATTCTATGTATGTGAAATATATTTCCAAATCCTGATATTCCACACAGATAGGCTATTTATCCGATTCTTCCCTGAATCCCTCTAGCAAAAAACCTGACCTACTTACCGAGTCGGAGAGCTGCCTCTCTCAACTGTTTCAGTCCACTCTGTTGCTGATTAGGCTACTAATTATTAGCCTGTACAGGAATATTTTTATATGGTTTTGAGAAGTGGCATAGGTCTATCACGATCTAACCCATCTGCTTTTTTAGATTTGTTAAAATAATCAAAACCAATTTAAAAGAATTAAAATTCATTAATTCATAAGCACCTTAATACACAAGTGCTAATTATGTTTTTTTCTGTTTTTTCTTCTGTATATGTTTGCTAGTTTTAGTTTCCAATCACCAGTGTTGCTGACAGAAGACCAACTAACCTCCGTCCGTCTGCTTTTATCATGACGTGCTGTCCTTTTAATGTATTCGGTATTTAAACTGTTCTGTGTATTGCTTCTCGCTGCTGTGGCAGATCCCATTGCATGTAGAAAATGATCCGAGATATTATGAGGCTACAGCCATACAGCCAGCCTACCCTTTTCTCCATGCGCCTCGACGGCCAGTCCTTCCCCGGTGAGGATGTTCTTGGCCAGGCTAGCCAGCTGTGTTGCTCTGTCCCGGATCACCTGCAAACGCAATTTACCAACGCAATCATTGAATACGCCATGAAGACACAACGATGAAGTTTAAAAACGTCACTATCATGGTTGGGCAGTGTGTAAGATCTAACACGTAAACAGCCAGACTCAACACAAGCATCGTAAAATTATACCGGAAATATAAAGATAAGATTTTTGCAGTTTAAAATGTAGCCTACTACGCCTATGTCCAATAACCCATTATATATAATTTTAGGCTACTGATAGCATGCATTAGTATTGATTAGGCTACGCCAAGTCAGATAATAAAGGCGACCCTAAAGCTCGTAGTCGGTTACATGCTGAGGAACATTATATGGGGAAATATAGTCCCACTGGCTTCAGATAAACACCGTATAATAGCCCACCAAAACGTTGTGGTTGGTCTTATGGAGCCCTGCGCAGGCGTTGTCCGGGGCAGTCCTGTGGTGATGGCCGGTCCGCCTGGGCGCCTGCTCGGCTAGCAGCTGGCGGGATGCTCGGTGTGGAGGAGGAGAGATAGCGTCCTTTTGGCTCCTTGTGCTCGCTGTCCAGGGAGCATACGGCGACAGGCTGGATACTGTCACCACTGTGAAAGAGCAACGATGCTTATAGCCCAGAGAGAGAGAGGGAGAATCCAGAAGAGAGGTGGAGAAGGAGATGCGAGGTGGGGAGTGATGTGATGGCAGTGCGCCTAGTTGTTTGGGGGGTCAAAACGCGACGGGGTCTCTTGCCCCCTCCCTCTCCTCCTCTCCTCCTCCTCCTCCTCCCCCCCTTATCCTTATCAGACACACTCGCCCATTACAAACGCTAAAGGAGACCCCCTCTACCGTTTTATCTCAATGGCACGCTCTGCGCTCCAACACAACGCTGTCCTGTGCGGTTATCTTGGGATTCCGCAACTCTCATCTCCTCTCTTGCCTGCTCCCACAACGTCGGGAGTATCATCTCTGGATAGCTCTGAGAATAGTGATAGCAGATGAGAGCACACATTCTCTCTCACACTCCTCAGACACACACACGCACATAGACACAGCCTGTACACGTACACGCACAAGCGCAATCAAGGGATATTGTGTTCTCTTAACAAATATATTAGATCATGAAAAAGTTTGTTTTCTCTAAAACAGATTGAATAAACGACATATGCGGGATAATAACAGTAATATTTAAAACAAATAGATTAGGATTGCCGAGCCAGCCAATATTTTAATAATTTCACAAAATGCCTTATCTGAATGCAGATATACTATAATAATAATAATAATAATAATAATAATAATAATAATAATAATAATAATAATAATAATAATAATCATAATATATTAAAAGCAATATAGGCCTAATTGTTGTTATCGTCTCTATCATCATAAATAAACTTGAAGTGTGCATGGTGACAAGACATTTATTGGCTGATAATAGCTTTAAAAGTGTTTTATTGTTTTTGTTGACATCTATTGTAGCCCAGTCATACATACCTATCACAAGTGTCACTTTGGATAGTTTTTGTTTACTCTGGTGAAGAAACAACGCCTTTCTCACGACTTTCTTTGAATTTCAACCTGACGCTGTCAGGCTGAAATTCAAAGAACATTTTGAAAGAGTGACAAAACCTTTCTCGTTGGGTATCTAAACACGTCGTCTTGTGTTGTAAATTACACCTAAGTAACATAATAATTATTCAAAACGGTTTTCGTTCCCCTCACCCGCGGAGTGCCAACTTGCACTTCAATCATAGCGGCTTGGCGGGGAACACTGTGCCGTGGCAGGCGGCTCCGCAGGCAACTTTTCTAGGAGTTTAACCGTGGACGGCTTGGTGAGAGCCTTCACTTCATCCAACATGGACCCTTTCAACTCTGCGGGGTCCTGATTTCTTAAAAGGATGATCATAGTGCTAAACTCCCCCGTACACTGAGCCTAATGCATCCATGAAATGCGTCAATTGGCTGTAAATGGCAAGCCAAATCTTTGTTGTCACTTTGTTAACAGGTTCAAAGATTAGACCCCAGGCCTACTTGATATGAAATCCAACAGGTTCACATATAGGCTATATATTGAGCAGTTGGTGAAGTTTAAATTCACAAAAATGTAAATGTTTCACATGGTATAGACTTAAAACAAACTTAACATTTTTATTAGCTATTAATTGTCATATTTTCATATGGTATCTTTTAGAGTAATCATAAACATAGCAACCAGCTTCATCCAAAGCAAAGAGTTCAGATGACAATATTGTTTATTGTTTATTACATTTATTGTAAATTATTGATGACATTACATTTTGCACAGTTGGGGTAACATATTGTAAAAATAACATTTCCTTATCATACAAGCATATATTTTAGGTCATTACAAACCATAGAACTATTACAAACATATCATTATTATGTTATATTTTAGGCATTTTATGTTTGTGATATGTTTTGTTAGGTCCACAACAGACTGATGTAGCCTACTGCAGTAGTTTGTCCCTACACCTGTCAAGGCTTACATTTTGGTTGTGATCACACATAGAGTCCTGTTGAGTGTGTATGGGGGTAAATGTGTGTTTGCTATGCACAGTTCTTTGCATGTGAGTGTATGTGCACGTGCATTATGTCCTTGTGTTTGTGTTTGCTGGCGTGCAGGGTCACTGTTAAGGCACTGCTGTTACAAGTCACGTTCTCACTGCAGGCGTAGCCCTGAGCTGAGCGACAACAAGACAACACAACAGAATATTTGTGTTTGCACATTCTTCATGTGTGATTGTGCATGCAGTACCAGCAATGTTTCATCTGCGTCTTGCATGTATACAAATGTGGTACGGGGTTGCATGTACGTTGCACTGCATCCGATGTTAAAACTAGCATCCATATGTGGTGTGATTATGGGTTGGATCAGCCTCATACAGTAACACAGACTGCTGCTGCCATACTGTAGGCATACTCACCCATTCACCACGTACTGCTCTTCAGTTCGTACCAGAGAGAGAGAGAGAGACAGAATACGAGGGGGAGAAGCTGGCTTGCTCGGCCACCCAGCCTAGTTGACTTTGGTGACTCCGCCATTAGAAGAATACGACTGCCGTGACCTCTGGGAGCCACACACAGCCGTCCAAAACATTAGAGCGAGGTGACCCCTACACACTGCTCGGCAGAGGGATGGAAGCAGTGAGAGAGACGTGGAAGTGTATGGGGAGCGGGGGGGGTTAGGAGGAAAAGAGAGGGGGTTAAAGTGGGGGTGGAGAGGAGGGGAGGCAGAGTGCATTTTTATGAGCGTGTGCCTCTCCAGTTTCTGGGTCGTCTGGCTGCATGGACATAAATTTCCCTCCCTCCATCTCTCTTGCACTCTTTCTTGCATTACTCGCCAAGCAATCCTGGCTGCATCGACCCCGCGCTCCACCGCTGTTGGCAAACTTTGCAGATTTCAGGCTGTTTTTCTCCAGTGCCCTTGTCATCCCTGTGCCTTTTGATGTCCCCTGTATATCTACCTGTTTGTATACGACCCCCCCCCCACACACACACACCATCACCGCCTCCACTCCAATCACCACCCCAAAGCCCCCCCCCCCAACCAGACGTCCACTTCAACCGCACTTTACTTTCCGTCTGTCTTTCCCTCTGTCTCCATAGCTCCGCGTTCGCTGCCTGCGTTGTGTGTGTGTGTGTGTGTGTGTGTGTGTGTGTGTAGTAAGCCAACATCGACTTCATCCTGCTCCGGTTAGTTTCTCCCCTGCTCTTCGTCGTCATCCCCAAGCCCCCCAGCACCCCCCCCCCCCCCCCCCCCCCCCCCCCCCCCCCCCCCCGCCTCCCTCCCCCCATAGATGGAGATTAACCGGGGAGCGCAGCGCCCATCCGTCCTCCTGACTGTTTGTTGTTAAGGAGATGGATGGAGGCTCCCTCCACCAGCCCCATGCAGCCGCAATTACACCAGCCGCCATGATGGATGGAGGGGGGGTGGGGGGAGGAGGGGGAGGAGATGGAGAGAGGGAGATAGAGAGAGGGGCATCTATCACGCCCCTTAATCTACCTGTCAGTGCGCTGGGCTTGGGGAAGTGGGTGGGGGGGGGTGGGGTGGGGGGGGGTGGGGGGTGCAGGGAAGGTGGGAGGGGGTGCAGGGATGGAGGGATGGAGGAATGGAGGGAGTCATAGCAGAGGAGAGTCCTAGCTTTATTTCCAGATGTGTGTTGTCGCCGCGGAAACGGTGTCCGGGCGGCCCACTCGGGAGAACACTCATTAAACGTCCCTGGCTCCTCAATTGATTGTCTAGAGCTTATTGGATTGTGTTGAACACAGTGCCTCTGTCTGTGTGTGTGTGCGTGTGTGTGTGCGTGTGTGTGTGTGCGTGCGTGTGTGTTCAGGAGGAGGGGAAGGGGTGAATACATGTATAGCAAACACACACACACACACACTCACATGCTAGCACACACAAACACACACACAGTAAACACGCACAAAATACTGTACACACCCACACACATCCAATGCAGGCACATGCACAGATACTCATACTGTACTCGGTCTACCTTGCTACAGTATGCTATAGTAGGCCTACAGTATGTAGCATCATACCTGTTGAAGGCCCAGCAGCGAGCTAGCACACAGTACATTAGCCCACGGCTAATGCCTCTCCGTTTGATCCACAGCGCTGTACAGAAACATTATGAAAATTAAGCCAGGGTCTCCTCTCCTCCCCCTCCCCCTCCCCATATTCCTCCTCCCCCGGCCCTATCTTCCGCCTCTAACTCCTCATCTGTCCGGAGGAGTGAGAGATGGTGTGGAGGGATTAATGCTGCTCTGCTGGCCCTGGGAATGATGGATGGACAGATGTAGGAAGGGCGCAGTGGAGGAGGTGGTGGAGAGGGGTGGGGTGTGAGAGCGAACAAGAAAGAGGGGGATTAAAGAAGAGAAGTGGAGGGGTTCATAAATCCAGGGGGAGAGCGGGCTGGTCTGCATCACATACTAATAAGATCTGTGAGAAGTCCATGATTTGGAGTAGAGAGAGCAAGGTGGGGGGGGGGGGGGGGGGGGG
>JAODLL010062062.1:2030-17782 GCA_026546735.1 Forbesichthys agassizii | reverse complement strand
ACTGAGTTTTTCATTGAGTGTATGTATTAAGTAAGATATATGAGTTAGCTAGCTATATATATAGCTATATATATATATATATATATATATATATATATGTAAGTTAGCATAACACAGAAGCCTTTGGATTTTCCAACTTGCTCCGACAAAGTAGTTTTGTACAAAAAAGCACGATCAGTTCCCACAAAAACAAATACGACTCATCCTTGATGTCTGACCCACCTTAATCCTTATAAAACCCTTAATCATGTTAATCCCTTTGGCTGGCTAGAGGCATAGAGAGCTTTTTAGAGAACTCAAAAAGAAAAACAGGAAAAACCACCAAGAACTGTCCAAACTAAACAAACAACAGAGGAATATACAGATATACAGAGAGGATTCAAATTAAAGGTCAAGTGGTTGAATCTGAAATGGCAACATTACCAAGCTGTATTTTACCATCTCATGGTGCCACAGCTTGCATGTTAGGGCTGAGCTGCCATGTTCTATGCGAGGACAAATGTTACAAAAGCCATATCCACAGGAGGAGAAATGGCATTACAGTTCTAAAGGAGGAGGGCAGAGATAACAACAAACAATGGAAAGACAGATGCGGAAAGAGAGAGAGACAGACAGATGTGAGAGAGAGAGAGAGAGAGAGAGAGAGAGAGAGAGAGAGAGAGATAGATAGATAGATATATAGATAGATAGGATGGGAGTGCATGCACATAGACTTGGATGTATTAATCAGCAGTGTGTGCAAGTGGAATTCTGAATGTGCAGTGCCACATGGCAGGGGAACAGATCGTGAATCCCTCCCTCATAAAATCCAGTCGTTTACTTTACAAGCAGACTTTAACGCAACCTGAAGTGAAATACCTCCTTTCTAAGGCAGTCTGCTGATATACCTTTCACAGAGCACAGTTGGTGGTTTTGCATGGTGCATATGTCTCATTATTATATTATTTTATATAATTTTATCATATTTTATACTATGGCATAACTTCCACACCAGAATGTATGGCATCTGACTCATGTCCTCGTGAATTGAATGTGCTGCACTGACATGTGTGCTCAACATGTTTCTTCATAAACATCAGGTTACTGTTTATAGGAACAGATGCACAGCATCACTGGATTGGTGCTGGTTGGTTGATGGCCTTCTTACGTTAGCAAAATCTTTAAATCATAATGACACCACTGCAAAATGCACACTTTGAAATGCAAAAAACAAAAAAAACAATGAGAATAAAGAAATAAAGAAAAATGGAACACAGGCATTATTGAGCAGAGGGTGATTGGACCAACTAAAATTAATCAGAACAAGAAACATGTGATCATAATGAATTATCTAGGATTGCGCGCGCACACACACACACACACACACACACACACACACACACACACAGTGCATAATCCCTAATTAATATGTATTAGGGATGATGCACCAAGATTCTGGGCTGACAGCGGCGGATCTAAATTGCATGATCCTATCTACCAATAATTGTGTCACCCATTCAGTCACCCATTTCTGCACCCGTTGGCTTCTTACGCCATGCCAGTCGTGTCCAGCCAGTGGCTGTTATGGGTGTTATCATAGTACCACATGTTTGATCTTCCCTAATTTAGCATTTAGCCTGCGCAAATTTGATGCATGCTAAACATGCCAGCATTGAATGTCATCTGATTTGCTGATTGCAGTCAACAAGGTGAATATTGACTAATAATAATGTATCCTTATGTATACTATACTCTACTATAAACTATATATTCCCAGAATATTCAATTTCCTAAAACCCCATAAAAAATACAGGAGTAAAACATTAGAACTGTCACTATCAGTCAATATATCACACAGACTGGAGGTCAATGCATGTGTAACGCAATGAGTCACCGGTTCAGACCTTGTGAATCATTGAATTGGCACTATACAGTATCATACAGCATCATATAACATATACCTTTGATAAATACTATGTACTGTACATTGTAGGCCATTTGCTTGACAATAGAATAAATCATGTTTAAACAGAAAACATATGGATTATTCTAAAATGCATTTACACAACGCCTTGTATCTACCATATATCTTGCAATGTGTTTTGGTCCAGTATTCAGACCTTCACAGTGAACATTTCATTCCTCCAAATGAGCTCCATTACTGCCAGTTTCAGAGAAATTACATCTTCCTGCACTTACAGTAGTCAAAGGCAGTGAAGTGTGGGGCCCAGTGCCCAGAAACTAGCCTTCTATCTGCAGTCATGTGTCCTTGTGTCATCAGTGTCTCACTATATTGCATGTCATGCAAAATTACAAGTTGCCTTTGTTTAGGATTTCTGGAAATGCTTTTTATCCGAAATCCAAATCACCCATCACAGACTATTACTTAGTTATTCCATTTCAAGTTGACTTTTCACTTTCAACCTATCCTTCAGCTTGTCAAGTTGTCCACACCACTAAGTTCATGAGGCCTTTTGATAGAGCAAACTTGGTTTGGTGCTCTCTCTCTCTCTCTCTCTCTCTCTCTCTCTCTCTCTCTCTCTCTCTCTCTACTACTACTACATTAGAACATTGTTTTTGTAAAGGAGTGTGTTCTGTTAAGGTTTAGTGTATCCACATTAGGAGTATGGTAAACATTTTGAAATACTGGAGGTCCACTGCTGATCCTGCACACTTAGTAGAAGCTAAGGATGGTACCTTAGCCAATTTGTGAGTTTATCTGACAAACAAAATTCACTCTAGGACAGGGGTCTCTGATTTGAAATCATTAATCTTGTTCATCAGAAATAAATGTAAATATGTGCAAAACGAAAGGAGATCTGAGCCGCAAGGCAAAGCTTCAGATTTACCTAGTACCTACCCTCACTTATGGTCATGAAGGGGGTCATGGCTGAAAGAACAGGATCACGGGTACAAGCGGCCGAAATGGGTTTTCTCAGAAGGTTGGCGGGCGTCTCCCTTAGAGATGGGTGAGAAGCTCAGCTATCCGTGAGGAACTTGAGCCGCTGCTCCTTTGCGTCGAAAGGAGCCAGTTGAGGTGGTACGGGCATCTGATAAGGATGCCCCCTGGGCGTCTCCCTTGGGAGGTGTTCCAGGCACATCCAGCTGGGAGGAGGCCTCGGGGAAGACCCAGGACCAGGCGGAGAGATTATATCTCTACACTGGCCTGGGAACATCTCGGGGTCCCCCAGTCAGAGCTTGCTAAAGTGGCTCGGGAAGGGAAGGTTTGCTGGAACTGCTGCCCACGCCACCCGACTCCGGATAAACGGGAGAAGATTAATGGCTGGATGGATATATTTTTTTTAATCCTGTGTGGTTACAGATTACAGTACCCATTTTAGCTAAATGATTGCAATGTATTTTCTGATGCATTTTTTGCAATAGCATCAATATCTTAAATTTCGCCGTGAGATTGTTGTGAACAACAATCCATCAGGCATGTCAGGTTACTGCTCTGCCCCATCCTTGAATGCTTTCTCAGGCTTGGTCTCAAAATTGCGTTTACACTAGATGTTCGGCAAACAAGACAAAGTACACACAGTACGGACCTTCTGTAACACAACCCTCTATTCTTGTGTCCAGGAGGGCTGAAATGCCCGAACATTTACTACTTTAACTTTCTTAGCTAGCGAACGTGCCATTGCAGACATGCTACTGATCCCGCTCCGGAGTCCGGCTCCAGCGGAGTGCTCGGCTACTACGTACGGTACACCGTAGCCAATCAGAGGCTTGTGTTTTCTGTATGCGGATGGATCAATCAAACTAGGTTGTGCTACGGCAATGTCTGTGGAAGTCATAACGTAATGTAGGCAAATTTCCCATGCGGATTATAAAACATCGTACTATATTAACCGGATGAGCGTGTAGCCTACTTAAATTTTTTTTTAAATTTTTTAAGAGAAGATAAAGATTAAAATAATATATTGCCAGTGTGCCATTGGTTAAGCTTAAGCCATCATGGGCACGCGTGCCCATGATGGCTTAAGCCCCCTGCTTGTTGACCCCTGCTCTAGGACATCAAAATAGGAACAAATGCTTTTGCTACAGTAGCATACCACAAAAATACCCCTAAACCCCTGTAATAAGTAGACAATGCTTTTATAGAAGACATCTATTATTAGATTTGTGTGTACACGGGAAACTGATTGTATTCTTAATTATAGTTGATTATGAGCATATAAACATACTGACAGAACACTTTTTACAATTATCTAAAACTGCACATACTGGCATTTACTTAAAGCAGTAAAAACTCTGTACACTGTAGCTTACTGTACAGTATAACCACTGAATGAAGAACCTTTCACAATTTGATTATTGTTAATAGCAACAAAAATGGCTTTGCTGAGGAACTTAAAATAAGTAAATATAAAGCATTTTACAAGTTTCTGTCTATACATGTACTTATTTATAGTACTGCTGAATGCTGACATGACAATTTCAGTGAGACTTGCTTCTTATGTTCCTGCAAGTTTTCAGAGCTTTAGTACAGCGTGCGTGGATTCAGTGCAAATTGGATTTGCTTTGTCGATACCACCGGGATCTGATAACACAATTTGCAAATTGATTCAACTAAATGGGAAGAGGGAAGCTCTGCTAAATGTGTTTAAACTGTGATTCAAACTGTGAAACATAATTAAGAATCTATGGTAGTGTTCTAGACTGTATAATATTCCTTATTACTTAGCATATAGGCTTATTTAAATACCAAATATTAAACCACTGGAAAATGGCAACCAACCAGTGAAGAGATGTTGAATGTTGAACTGTAAATAATGGATGTTATTCTGCCGTTATCTCTATTTCATACATGAGAAAGCTCTGCGTGCAGTCAAGAAGTAAAGTCTGGAAAATCAATGTTCCGTAGTCTGGGGTCACTCACTTTTATTATATGGATGTAATAGACAAACCCTTGAACAAACACAAGATAGAAGTTGTAGGGGAGCAAAGGCAAAGGAAACAAGCTAAAAGACCGGCAGTCTACTAGTCTATCTACATTATAGTGTACCACTAAAACTCATTTTTACTTTCAATGTAAACAGTACAAACACTATATTAGTATCTCTGTAGTTATGTACTCTTCCCTGTTCCTGCACATATGTACAGAAATACATTATAATAACAATTGCAGTGGTTACTTTGTATTAACAAATACAGATGGCAGCTATATATTGAAAATAACAGACAGAGAAAGGGTTATATAGGCCTACAGCAGGGCTATTCAACGCCGGTCCTGGAGGGCCGCTGCCCTGCATGTTTAAGAGCTCTCCCTGCTCCAACACACCTGATTCAAATTACCCATTAATATCTCCCAGGAGAATCACATCGACTCAAATTAAGTCTGGTTTATGAATTACACTGCAGCATGGTTGTGGTGTATTGGCAAACTTACAGACATGCTTCATTTACAAGCTTCCCTTCCCATTAGCGGTATGATTATAGTAGTACAGTAGTAGTAGCAGTAAAACTGTTTAGCCCATTGCATAGTGCAGCAGATTTCAATCTGTGGATCACTGAGTGGGAGTGAGTGTCAGTCGGATTCAGGAGTTCCTCAAAGTGTTACTTCCACTGCCCAATTACCTCCTCAGTTGAGGTCAACAGCGTCCCATTCTTACTGTACACAGCTTGGATGGTTCCCCGTTTCCCCCTCCTGAGGTGGCGGACCGTTTTCCAGAAACACTTTGGTGCTGACTGAAAGTATTTCTGGCTTCTCCAAAGCTCTCCCACACACGCTTCTGCTACGGCAAATGCTGCAGCTGTTCGGGCCCATCGTTACTTTGCAACTGCCTCTGGAGTCTTCCGGGACAACATATCCTCAAGGCTTCCGTCTTCAGTAGGACGGCTTCCCTGACCACCAGTGTCCACCATGGTGTTTGAGGGTTACCGCCCCTTGAGACCCCTAAGACATTGAGATCACAGCTCTCTGCCCCAGCTTCAGCAATGGAAGCTTTGAACATTTCCCACTCAGGTTCAATGTCCCCAACCTCCACAGGGATGCAAGAGAAGCTCCGCCGGAGGTGTGCGTTGAAGATCTCACAGGCAGGGGCCTCCTCCAGATGTTCCCAGTGCACCCGCACTACCCTTTTTGGGCTTACCAGGTCTGTCTCGAGTCTTCCCCCAGCCCTTGACCCAACTCACCACCAGATGGTGGTCAGATCACGGCGGCCAATCCTCCCAATCACACCTCTCCAGGTGTCTCCATCATTGCCCATGTGCGAGTTAAAGTCTCCCAGCAGAACTATGGGTCAGGGTCTCCAGGAAGGCAGAATACTTCGAACTGCTGTTTGGTGCATTTAAATGTCAAATTATATTGAATTGAAATTAGAAAAAAGGGAATTTGATTTACTAATTTAGTTTTAATTACATTTTTATAACATCCACTCCTCATACACACCTAGACTGTTTATAAATATATTCCTTTATTCTTTTATTTGTATTATTCTTTTATGTCTTATTATATATTTAAAAAAATGTTTATTTAATTAATTATTTTATTTTATTTTATTTAATGCAAACATTAAACATCTATTGGCCCATAAAGGACAAACGTGTTTTAATTGCAGAGGTTTGCCAATGCACATATCATTTCCATTTCTCTGTTTTCCTTTTATATTTTCTAAATCCACGGTTCCATTTTTTCTCTTAACTCTGCCGCTACGCGCTTTCTCTCAACAAAAGCTAATTGAGTGAAATTATGCTGTCTGCCTCATGTCATTGGTAGTCCATTTTCGGTTGTTTCTCATTCAGTGAATGTGACAAACCTCTACTCATGAGGCTCTGCTTGCATTGTAATTTGTCAGACAATTGGAGGCGCTAGTCGCAGGCTATATTGGATAGCAGTAAAGTAAACTTTAATAAATATGTCAAAGTTTACAGTAGATGTTAAAATGACCTATGAAACGGTATCATATTCTCTATCACAAAAACTGCTGAAATAATAGGCCTGCTCTGCACCATGACATCACTGAGACATACATGATTACGATCTGTATTATGCTCAACACAACTATTGTATTCTGCAGTCTATTCTGTATTAGGAATATAAAATAGGTTTCATTCCATTTAATGCCATCCTATTCATGTTATTAAATATGTGTGATAATAAGAACGGACGTGGTAATATAAGATGGATGGATTGATGAATGAAGACAGGTTAATCATTTGTACTATGGTTAATAGACCCAGTTACCCTCAATAATGCAAATTACAAGGCAGTACTGTATCAAGTTATGGACTGAGTAGGTGTTTGTCTTGTACAAATTGCCTGTGAGACTCTAAGCATGGCCAAGTGTGACAGCATTTGGCTCACCACTCCAAACATTCAGATTGGATGTTGTCTTACACTCTGCTCTGTGGTCACAGACTTAACACTTTGAAATACTGGAGCATTTCTGTACACTTAAAGAATGAGCATTCCTAATTCACACCAATGTTTCAACTTTTTTTAACCTTTTTTCACCATGGAGGCACATTGAGATTAACATATAATTTCCAAGAGAGTTCTGGTAAAGATACGCTGCATCAAGTCTTAAACAAATAATATCACAATTACATAAAATACAGGTAACATTAAAAAACTACATAAATATATTGAAATCATTAACACAACTTTAACAAGTCAAGGAATTAGTAACAAATTCTTTAAATGTAAAACACTGTTGTAAGGCGTTCCAAGATGATGGGGCTGAGTACGAGGAAGCCTTTTGTGATCTTTGACCCTTTAAATTCCAATATTGACGATATATATTCCCCTGAAATATCCTGTCAATTATTAATTTGAGATTATAGTTTACTGACTGCAAGACTATGAACAAAACCATACATCCTAATTTCCCATGCAGACAGATACCCATCTAAATACCTTAAACACTCCATTAAGTCAATTATATACTGTAGGAAGGCATCCTCACCATTTAATCTATAATTTGATTTAATCATATATTTTGGTATCATTGGTAAAATATCTAAAGTGTGTTTGAGGTTAATAGAGTTCCCACCCAATGACTAAGGAGTGAAAAGTAATTAAGAAATAAATTACACTCAGATGCATTCCTTGGTTTCTGGCTGACCTCACTCACCATCACTCTTTTGAAAAGGTAAACAGGGAATTAATGAACAGACATAATCATTATTACTGTGCTGTCATATCACTGATATGACTACATGTCACATATACATGTATACAACAACTGCCAAAAGCCTTGGTGTGACATTTGATAACTCCCTATCATTTCAATCACACATCTATTCCATCACCCGGGCATCCTTCTTCCACCTCCGAAACATATCCAGACTCCGCCCTTCACTTTCCTACTCAAGCACTGAAACTCTCATCCATGCTTTTGTCACTTCCCGCCTGGATTACTGCAACTCTCTTCTCTCTGGCATCCCCACCAAATTCATCAATAGACTCCAATTAGTACAGAGCTCTGCTGCCAGAATCCTCACAAATACAAGGTCAACGGATCACATCACTTTCAGATTCAACTTCACTGGCTTCCTGTAAAATTCCGTATTAAATTCAAGACTCTCCTCCTCACAAACAAGGCCCTTTACAATCTGGCTCCCTCCTACCTTTCTGACCTTCTCCTTGCATATAACCCCTTCCGATCTCTCCGCTCCTCCTCTACAGGGCTTCTGGTCACTCCCCCATTCCTTCTCTCCACCATGGAGGTACGTGCCATCAGCTGCTCTGCCCCCAGACTTTGGAAAGCACTTCCACTACACATTTGACATGCCACCACGGTCACCTTGTTTGCTAAGCTCCTCAAAACCCCTCAAGGTTGCCTATGACGTTTGACCCTTTGTTCCACTCTCAACTGACTGTTTAATTTAATTTATTTTATTTGTACATATTTCTCATTCAAATGTTTATTACTATAGTGTGTATATTTCAGCCAACTGTTTTGTGCCTATGTATTTTCTATGTAAAATGTCCTTAAGTGTTTAGAACAGCGTCTAAAATAAAATGCATTTTTATTATGTAAAAGACCAGACCTCTTCAACAGCTGAGCCCATAATAGGAAGAGACATCAAAGTGGGGATGTCAACATTACAGAATGTGAGTGAGGCACATCTATTGGAAGATTACACTAGTTCAATTATGACCTTATACAGTTGAATGAACCAATAAGTTATGCTGCTTACTTTGTGGCAATGCCAAGATACCTCATATTTAGTAGTGCAACTGCTAGTAGTTAACTGCTGCAGGCAAAAAGCGGCACAAATGAAATCCTTCACTGCGACAATTGAGGGGGGTTTTCAGCTGCCCATAAATGGGACAATTTCATGGTCATAGAGTCGAGTATGATTTGATGACCAAGGTGTGAGGCCGCCGATTGTACTCATTTGTTTTGGGAAATAGAGGCTAATGATAAATTGAAGGGAATACCCCAGTTTTATTCAATACGGTAGTCTGAGCAACTTATTGAGGCATGAAATCATTATAGTGCTGTGGCATGAAGGGGAGAATGGCATCGGTGGAGAGCTTCACAACCCTCACAATATTCCCTTGAATGTTACTCAGCCTATTCATCAGGTCACTATCCCTAAGCAATCATAACATTTGGCTGATGCTATTAAGGAAGAGCTTGTGCAGGTCCCCTATAGGTATAGACTCCCCCAGGGTCATAGTTGGGTTTTTGTTGGGAAATGGAGAAGCATACTGACCTTGTACAGTGACCAATGCTTTATGGCAGGAATTTCTAATGTGAGGACTTTTGAGACTGTGAAATAATCCTGTTTTTTGTAATTATAATGCAGGAAAAATAGAGGGTTTGCAGCAATATGGTAAACTGTCTTTTTTTAAAACTGCTGATGATCTTGCCAAGAGGAAGCATATACAATCTGAATAACAGAAGGCCCAACACAGAACCTTGGGGCACACCACAGCACATAGGGCCAGTGTCTGACATTGATGATCCAACTGAAACAGAAAATATTCTATCTGATAGGTAAGAGAAAAACCAATCCAGGGCAGATCCAAAAATACCTACAAATGTATTCAGTCTATTGATCAGAGTGCAGGTGTCAACAGTATCAAATGCTGCAGTGATCAAGTAAAACAGGAAATGTTTTCTCATCAGCAGCCATTACCATGTAATTTGTAACCCTGAGCAGGGCAGTTTCAGTGGAATGCATTTTTCAGAAACCAAACTTATTGAAGATATTATTCACCTCCAATACATGATTTAACTGCATTGCCACAACCTTTTCTAAGATTTTAGAAACAAATGGCAATTTAGAAATAGGCCTGTAGTTATTAAACCTTAATGCATCAAGATTATCTTTTTTTAAAAGAGGTTGAACAACAGCGTGTTTAAAATAACTAGGAACTAGACCAAGACTAAGTGAGAGGTTTATAAGAGAAACCAAACATGGGCCAATAGAGTTACTGAAATAGTTTTTTAAAGCAATGGTGTAGGCAAGTTATCCATAGGGCTTTGTGATGGTTTCATCGTGTCTACTAATTCAATGAGGTTGTTTAGTGTAATAATCAAGAATTTGTAGTCTTTGATGATTAATAAGAATAAAATAAAATACAGTTATGATCACTACCACATACATCCTCACAGAAAATATTGCTAATGTCTAGGCCATGCGAGAAAACCAGGTCAAGTGTGTGTCCTCTGCTATGCGTAGCACCAGAGGCATGTTGCGTAAAGTTAAATGATTCAGTGATAACAAATTCAGTAACACTGTTGAATACAACATCATCGATATGGATGATAAAGTCACCAGCTAAAATACTGTAACTATCCAGTTTAATAATTGATGACAAAAAATCTGTAAAATCTGTAAGAAAAGTTGGCCTTGGCGGCCGATAAAGTAAAATACAATAAAATGAGTTTAAACGACCAACTTAGGCAACGACAAACCTAGGCCCATATAGGACCAATCCGGGAAGATGGAAAGAAGATATTAGTTGCAAAATATAGTTCTCAAATCACAAATTGTCTCACTACCCATTTTCCTCGCCTTCTGCGTCGTATTTTCCTTTACCGAAGCAAACTACCTTGATGTTGTATACAGATTGGTGTAGGCGAAGGTATGAACGGGGCTGCGAACACACCTGGACCAGTCCATGTTCCTCTGTACCCCACCATCGAAGATCTGACCTGGAGCAATGTTTGGCGATCATACACCCAAGCAGTAGACACTAAAATTGTAGACAAGTTTTCCAGTAATATAACGCAGGAAAATTAAACAAATCAGAATGTTAAGCCAGCTACAGCGACGAAGCCAAACCCAGGCGCCATGCTGTGTGCGGTACTGATCGAGTTTGAGACTCGATCAACCCCTAGTATCAACAAAGCAGTAGTACTACCCTTTGCTTCACAATGTATTTTGATGCATTGCATTGCATCAGTATTGCAGTAGGGTGCCGCAGAGGACTGTGGAACACTACTGTTTTGATTTGAGCTCAAAGTTATCAATGTTCTCGAGAATGACTGACCCTGCCTTTAATTAAGGGGTCATTGGCACGATATTGCATTGGTACTTATTTGTTTTCTTTCAGTGTGTACAGGAGGAATTACTGTGCTTTAGCTTTACAGTACATGTTTGCCCTTGTTTGTGGTGTGGGTGTAAGTGTTAGTTTGAGATCTTGCACAGCAATGAATTTGAATACAATGTTTCTTGACTGAAGAGGAACTGTGGCCTTGGCAACAACAAACGTGGTGTGAGCAGCCAGTTGTATGGGCTTTGTAGACTACCAGTGAAATCTTTAGACTAAAAAAGGTAGTAGTCAGCTCACATTAGTGCAGGCCTTGATTGAAGACGTTTGGGTGGCCAGAGCATCAAAGATACAGTAGACATGAACCAGCATCAGCCACCACTGGAGAGGTTATATTTGGCCCGGAGTAGTGCTTTTAGTTTAACAAAAACTACAGGAACTTCCGTTCCCAGCTCGGCAGCAACAACCATTTCCAGGTCCTGTGGATGGGTTAAGGACAGGCTGGAAATTGTCCTGTAATTGGCTGGAGCTTTCAGGTCTACAAAAGGTTTTATGGGACAGGGGTTGATAATGGCAGTTTAGAGAGCAGATGGAATACTTCCAGCTCGGAGAGTTGTAACTTGAGCAATCAGTATAGTATGACGAAAGGATGTTTTGAGGTGAAATGGGGATCAGGACCAGGACACATGTTGCACGTTTTGAAGATTATTTCCCTGAAGTTTCTATGGTCAATGAAGAGGTACGTGCAGACTGAAATCAACAAATGTTTTTAAATATTGAAAAAGAGATGGTTGGGAAATTAAACCCTTGCACACTCGAAGATTGATGCAGGGGTGTATTATTATCCACTGCTAATATTCCACCTTAGTTTCTGCCCCTTAATTCTAAATTCAGTTGAATGTTGCATATGAAAGGGATTTTGTTATATTTTCAGTTGGAAGCATGCAAGACACCTCTTTTTTGTCTTTTGATTTGTAAAATCCAGTATCATTACACAATTTAGCAGTGTTTCTGTACATGTGTAGCATTTGAGCAGAATTCGCATTTAGCCAACAATGAAACATTTATTTTGAAAATAACTACATTCAACAAAATCCACTGTCGGCCAAAACAGTATGAGGTGCTTACTCACATGATTTTCTTCATTAATATAGTTGAAAAACAATGTTTCATTTTTGGTTCATATTTGTTTGTTTGTGAATTGGATGAGGTTAAGTTCATGCAGTCAATTTGTTGTCCATCATTTTGTTAGGCACAAAATGATGAGTAAAAGCCTCATCATGAGAGATAATCAGTGAAACGGAGCACATTACAGAGGAAGTGTTATTGAGCTAGTTGTTGCCTGCTGTTGTTCTCTTGCAGAACAATTACTGTGTTTGAGTTATCAGTGATTGAGATACGGTGCTCACAGTGTGACTTTAGGTGGGATACTTTTACATAATACATGTTGGGATTCATTCGACAAACACAAATCAGTCAAATGTGTTTGAAATTAAATATCTGTTAACCTAAATATATATTTTCGTTATCATTTACAGTGCCATGGCTGTTTAGGAACACCACATTATTTTACAAATACAGAATTAGACCTAGCATACTAATATTTAACAACATTTGATTCCAGAAACAGGACACAAGATACTATCTATTCTAGAAAACTCAGATAGAATACAAGAGATGCTGAAGTATCTACTGTAATCCAAACTGTCAGGACACAAACAGCATATTCCATTGCCAAACGATATATACAGCATACCAGTGCTAATGGGTAACATGGGGTTTGCACTATATGACAAAATCAGAGTGTGATTGGATGGAAATGAAAAACCAAATAATTAAATAAAAAGCATTGTGTTAGACTGGCCAAAAAAGCCAGATGGCCTTTTTCTTCTGTATCTACCATCAATCAAATTGAACCCCACAAATTAATGTGGCTTCAGTGCATATCTGCTACCAACATACACACACAGTATATACTGTACATATAAACCATTGCTTATGGCCATCATTTTACACATCCTCCTGTGATTTTATTAATGTTTATTGTGATTGACAGAATTTGATTGATAGTATTTGATTGATAGATACAGTAGGGTAAGTCAAAAGTTGGTTCATTCCAAATATGTATTATGATTGTTAATTTTAAATATTTAAACACAAATGTGTTTGGGTGAGGTGGCACACTCAACAAGACATATTTTAGTTGTTCCATTTGAGTGGCACACAAAATGACATTTACAATACTCATTCATTTGTAGTCATTATGTA
The DNA here is from genome assembly GCA_026546735.1 of Forbesichthys agassizii. NCBI lineage: Eukaryota > Metazoa > Chordata > Actinopteri > Percopsiformes > Amblyopsidae > Forbesichthys > Forbesichthys agassizii. Next base: position 4,080 of record JAODLL010062062.1, on the reverse strand, counting down.
ACATTTAGTGGAAAGTAAAGTGAGCTGGGACAGAAAAAAGCCAAGCATTTGCCCTTTACTGGGTTGTAGACAAAAATGCACTGTGAACATCCACTAAAATGCTTTAGAACATGACAAATGACTATGACTTTACAAGAAGCTTGTGGCTCAAAATACCTTTGCCACAGAGTATAGTAGGCCTACTAGTGGTAAGTGCAATATCAGGCTGGTGTGAATTAATCAGATTGGCTCAGGGACAGGTTTCCCTATTCTGTAGCATGTGATAAAAAGAACCGGATAGTCTAATCTGTTTCTGTAATTTGAACAGCATTTATTAGTACTTTGGCATAGCAGCTGGGGATTGAACGATCAAACATTCCAATTTCTGGGCAGACTAACAAGGCCATACAGCTACCAAAATAGAAAGCTTAGACATGAGAGGAAAGATGGTCTCTGTTAGGTACTTATATTACTCTAAGCACTGTATGTAGCTTCAGACTATTTTATATTACTTTCCTGTTATTATGGTCATATAAGGGGATCAAATCCCTCAATGTACTGTATGGAGAAATGCAAAAATTAGTCCACCTAATAGTGCAACATACTTTTCTGTCATATCCTTATGTGTCAGAGTTCAGCTACAACACCCAGCTATGACCATGGGATCACCGGGCCATAATATTTCTACAGCACTGATTGTACTGTAGTTTGCTAGCACAGTGATACAAATTGAATTGCTCACTTTAAATTAATAAACACTCAGAACGCTCAGAAGACATTTCAGTCATTTCAATCACATGTTGAACTTGGTCCTGCATTAATCAGTGGAGGTTCAGAGCTGTGGCAATTTGTTACGGAAAGATTGCTTTTTGGAGCACAGTCAGCAAGAGATAACTACAGTAACACAGGCAAATAGTTAGCAGGGAGTAAATCATTGTTGTGGTAGACCAGAAGAACCAGACTGGGTATGGAACAGCATGTAACTATAATAGGGGCATATTTAGCAGCCATTCGACATCTTATGCTAGACCTGTTTTTGATATTTTATTGCTTTCTGTGCTTTCCAAAAACACGACTAAACACCATTAAATGACTATTCTCTCTCTCTCTCTCCCTCTCTCTCTCTCTCTCTCTCTCTCTCTCTCTCTCTCCCAGCACATCAGTACCCTACGTTACGAGGCAAGAGAGTGCAGTCTGTAGTTCTCCTGCTTTGAGCCTGAACTAGCCGATTTTATTTACACTAATTATTTTAATTAGGCCCACTATTAACTTCAAGATAAAAGTGCCACTGCCTACTACTAACCAGTACTAACCAGTACTAAGCAGTACTAGTACACACACACACACACACACACATCTCACCCACCAGGGCTGGCCCTCCTCCTGATGCACTGGCCCCTGTTGGGCACCCCTGCAGCAGGGTTCCCAGGGCTGATGATGTGGCACTGGTACCCTGTAGGGCACTGGAGAGGCTGGTCTCCATCCTCTGTGGTGCTGCAAGCCTCAGCTGGAGCACACACACAGATTACAGTGACAGCCATACTAGTAAGATGGTGTTCATCACTGGGAGGCAGCTACAGTATATATATAACCACCATATTGTCTCATAGCACCCCCTGGTGTTGCTCCCCAGCATTACAGCCCTCTATGTGTGTGTGTTTGTGTGTGTGTGTGTGTGTGTGTGTGTGCTCACCCTGCAGAACCTCCTCTGGTCCATCTAGCAGCCAGCCGTTCCCCCCCAGCCAGCGAGGCTTGGGCTGGACCAGCCAGTCTAGTACTGCACACACACACACACACACACACACACACACACACACACACACACACACACACACACACACAACATGCCTATAATACTGTACCTGTATCACTGTGGGTGTATACACTGTACCTGTATCACTGTGGGTCTAATACTGTACCTGTATCACTGTGGGTCTATACACTGTACCTGTATCACTGTAGGTCTATACACTGTACCTGTATCACTGTAGGTCTATACACTGTAACTGTATCACTGCAGGTCTTATCTATATAGCCTATATAACCTATATATATATATAACCTGCAATCT
>JAODLL010062061.1:0-42207 GCA_026546735.1 Forbesichthys agassizii | reverse complement strand
GTTCCCAAGCAGCCAATCTACCCACCCAAGGCTTGGCCACAGGTTCCCAAGCAGCCAATCTACCCACCCAAGGCTTGCCCTCAGGGTCCCAAGCAGCCCAGCTACCCACCCAAGCAGCCTCTTCAGGTGCCCCAGCAGCCTAGCTACCCACCACCCATGTGGCCCCAGCAGCCTAGCTACCCACCCATGTGGCCCAGCTTGTGGCCCCAGCAGCCTTTTCAGGACCCCAAGCAGGGTTAATAAGAAGCAGCCAAATCCTCAATTGCACAGGTGAATAAAGTAATAAGCAAATCCTCAGGACTGATTTTTGGGTAATGCTGTTAATATCTCTGAAATTTTGCCTTAGGATCTTTCGCTACTGCAAACACCTTCGTCTTGCATAGTCAACATCTGTAGTTTCTTCACCAATGGCTATATCTGATCCCTTACGGCTGTTGTATCTCTGACTTGGGAATAAAATGTTTTCTCTACGTTGCCATGCAAGTTACTGGGCCTGCTTTAAATGGAATACATTTTCCACCACTAAATAATGCGTTGCCATAGTTATGTTGCTCGTTCAACCAAAAAAGGTGGTGGGGGTGTGCTGATTTATTACTCTAATATCTAAATGTCAAAAACCTGACAATTTGTTCCCCCCGGGCCAGACTGTGAATTTCTAGATGCACTTAAATAATTTCTTAATGGTATTAAAATGTACAATATTATTCATGTTAACTCTCCTTCTGAACCCCTTGATTGGGCATTATTATACTTTAAAAAAATATATATTTATACTCTGTTTCTCAAACTGCGTGCATCAAAGCATACAAATGACAGCACTATTGATCTTGTTTAAGTTAGAGGCCTATAGATGCCTGTGCGGAGTTGAAAAGGGTCAGGTGCTTAAAATGTAAAACACAGGCGCATTTAAGTACTTCCAATATTACAAAAACTAAGTATTATAACAATCACCTAAACATTGTAAACAGCATTGTATGATGAAAATACACATACAGTACAGCAGCCTAAGCCACCAAAACACTAAGTACATATAGCCTACAACAAATGTACTGCAGGCCCATAATATACTGAGTATTACTATTCTAGCATTTCATTTATTTGACCATGATCACTATAATGAAATGTTTAATCTTAGAAAATGCAACACATTTTTGTGCTCAGCACACTTTGTATGCAACATGTAGACCTACAATTATAATACAACTCAATATAGGCTATAGTATAACAAGCTTGTCTGCTTTATATGGTTAAACTTTAGTAGGCACTGTAGCGATCTAATTAAAAATGCATATTCTTGGAACTTGCAGCAAATATCTGCTGCCCAACAACTAAAGATACATTATAGTAGGCTAGTCTCTTTAATTTTGTTATGACTTTAGACTATCACTCTTGTAGGACATACGCAGGATGTAGATGAAGAGATAAGTAGGCTAAATGTAGGTCTCATACAATTTTTGAAAATATGTAAGCCAACATAGTCTGCTAAAATGTATTTGATAGGCCTGGGTTTTGGAGATTGAGAATGTTAGAGTTCATGCATTTTGAAAGCCTTAGTCAATGTATGCACATGCAAAATGACATTGTGCTAGCTAAGTGAAGAGTCTTGAAAGTACACTAAAGTCCTAACAATAGTTTAAAAGTAATTTTGCAGTGGAAATTTAGTTGAGAACTCAAGCTGCCTCCTCTGTACATAACGTTTCAGTATTATCAAAAACATCTGCAATGTCTGGCCATTACCTTAAATTTCAATCCAATCCACGCAGAAAGATAAATGACACTGTAGGCAGTTTGCTGTATTGACAGTTATACCATGTCAGCACTTATACTGATTAGAGCTGGAGCAGCAGAAATGGGAAACCTAATGTATAAACAATAGATTTGAAAAACACACTCCCTGTTGAAATCACACTCATTTCCTGTGTAAACTTCACCCACCACCAATTTCTCAAAATACAGTGTTTATGAGACAAAATTGTGGTGAAATTCTGGTCTTAAGAAAGCCAAATTGTCCTATGACTTATTGAAATTCAGAACATTTTAAAAGACAAGTTACTAAAATGGACCTGTAGTATCTTTACCGAAATTGAGGTTCTCATCAGACCTCAAAGTATTGTGGCAATGATGAGGTGCATTGCGGTAATGAGATGGCCTAGCAAAAAAATACATCAATAAATGATTATGGCAGCAGAAAAAAAGCTTTAGTCACATATTGAACTAGGACAAATATAGCACATACAACTTAAACATGGCCCCTATGACAGAAGACCCCTATGAAAGATTATTCAAGAGGAGAGGTTACCCTGCCCGGAGGAAGCCCGGGGCCCCCGTCTGGATCCAGGCCCAGAGGGAGGGCTCGTTGGCGAGCGCCTGGTGGCTGGGTTTGCCTCGGAGCCCAGTCGGGCACAGCCCGAAGAAGCAACGTGGCACCATCCTCCTCTTCATCCTATGGGTCCACCACTCGTGGGAGGAACCGTAGGGGTCGGGTGCACTGTCAAATGGGTGGCAGCAAATGTCAGGGACCTCGACGGACCAGACCCGGGCGGCAGAGGCTGGCTCTTGGGATGTGGAACGTCACCTCACTGTGGGGGAAGGAGACAGAACTTGTGCAGGAGGAGCCAGTGTAAGACCCAGGACTAGGTGGAGAGATTATATCTCCACACTGGCCTGGGAACGCCTCGGAATCCCCCAGTCAGAGCTTTCCAATGTGGCTCGGGAAAGGGAGGTTTGGGATCCCCTGCTGAAGCTGCTGCCCCCGCGACCCGACTCCGGATAAGCGGCTGAAGATGGATGGAAAACAAATGCCACAGGATAATATACTGTAGGTTTCGTGAGAATGACCCATAGTTTTGCATTGAGGTGGTTGGGGGTAATGTTGGCCTGTTGTAAATTTTTTATGTAAATAATTTGATTACAGGGTACATTTTATTATAATTCCCCATGAAAAACAGTCCTCCATAATGTGTACAATGTGTGGCATCTCCACACACACTCCCTTCTCTCTCTTTAAAATAATTTAAGCAATGTAATTTGAATGTATAAAATGTAACCCTAACCTAGGGACAGGATAATCTAGTCTAGTGGTATGCGTGTTCAATCAGGTTGAGACCATAAACTTGAGCATTCAAAGATGCCTAATTATGCTTAGTGTTATAGTCTAATCATTATTGCTTTGAATGGATGTGTATGTTGCATTAATGATGTGTAATTAACCAAATTTAGAAATAGCTAAATAGGTCTACTTAAAGGTTGAGGCAGGGATGCTAGAAAAATATTGTTGATATACAGTATGATACATATGCAATATAGTGTGTGTGTGTAATGTGTATTCAGCATTTATATATATATATATATATATATATGCACACACATATTTTGGGAATTGAATCATACTGTGTACATGGGTATTAACGGTTTCAAATGGGATATTAAAATGTTACATATTCAGACAAAGTTTACAATAGATAATTGAAAACGCTTTATATGCAGGAAGAAATTTAAACGTTAGAAGCTAAAACATTTAAGTCAAGCTGACTGTCAGCTTTTGGCATTCAATTAACAATGTTTAAATAATTAATATCTTAATGTAAAAGTTTAGGAAAAAATAACTTTTTATTAAGTGACAAATACACTTTCATTGGAGAAAATGTAAATGTAGTGAACCCAAATATAGAAACCTAATACATAATGTAAAGTTATTGCAAATATTTGTCAGATTTTCCTCAAATTTTAAATTTATTTTTTATTTTTTCCAGGTCTTATGTATACATAAGTGTATACATAGTGTTTGGTGATATAATGATTTGCTATCATAAACTGTATGTCTACTGTATGATGCATTATGCCTGCAATACCAACAATTTTCCCTGGAATAAAATATATTTGACACTACATCAGTTATAGTGAAAACATTGGGATCTATGATTTTATGGTCCTATTCTTCCAAATGTATTTTTAGTGGTACAATTAAGCAATTGGCATGACAAATTTGATTGCTGTATTCATATAATTTAAATATATCTTAAATAATTTATTTAAAAAAAAGACACAACAAAGTCAGTAGTTTTACACTGTTTATTTGTTTTTAGGTCACATTCTAAATAAATTTAATAAATTAATTATTTTGGCACAAAACACTGAAACTGCAGTAGTACACTAAACCAAATAATACTTGAACTGTATACAAATATGCTATCACACTATCAACTTCATCCAGCAACATCTTCAACAATGCCCTTGATTTAAAATATTTTACATCATGGAGAAGCATATAACACAAAATAACTGTATCTCTATGTTCTGCATGATAATTATTTGACCTGTGGTCTGAATATGTATACCGGCCCTCTGCATTGCTCCATGAAATCTTTGTTTTGCATGAATAAATACATCCCGTATGGGTAAAGTAAGACAACAATAACACTTTAATGAAAATAATTATTGAATGACCCTAAATATATACATAATTAAGCATTTATGCACATTTAATAAGTTCCTGAGTGGTAACTAAACCAGAGGCTATTAGAGCCATTATTTGATAAACGGGCCCGTATTCACTAAGCAATTTATTTTACCATTGCGTACTAAGTCTCACTAAAGTTTTCTATCTAATCTCACTACAAGTCTACATTACAAGCTGACTTGATGCTGATGCTTGATGCTGATGACCAATAACTCTTTAGTCAAATTGCTACATGGGACTCCTCCTTAAAAAGAGAAGGAATTTAAATACTTAGGTATTTTGCTGGATTCACAACTATCATTTAAGTCCCATATTGATTCAGCGATAAAGAAAATGAATTGCAGCCTAAGAATATTATATCGCTCTATTAAGTGTTTTACCCTACAGATTAGGACAATTATTATTTCACAGTTAATATTGCCAATGCTAGATTATTTGATGTTGTCTATCAAAATACCTTAGAAACAAATCTTCGTCCTCTCAATGTTGCTTATAATAGTCTTTGTAGATTTGTTTTGAGGTGTCAAACTCATCACTGTCTTATGTATTAGAAACTGAATTGGTTAACACCTAAATCTAGAAGACATTTTCAATGGATACAGTGTATATTTAAATGTATTTTACTTAATTATCCCTCATATTTAAAGAAATGTTTAAACCTACATAGATCATTTTATAGTCTTTGAAACACAGAATATCCTTTTTATTGTTCTTAGAATTTCAAGTGCAACAACGTGCATTTACTCTTAGATCCATTACCTCTTTTCACCTCTTCAAGGCATCTCTTTTTTCTTACCTCCAAACAACCTGCTTGTGATTCTAATTATACATTTGTGTAATTACTTATAATATGAAGATCATACATACAATAAAGTACATTATAATATAATGTATGCTTGATTATAATTACTGTATGTGGATAATATTTGTGTATATGCATGTATTTCTGCTGAAAATGTTCTGATAACTTAAATGAATCAGTGGATGGGGAAGTGATTAGGTCTGGAGAGCAATTGTCTGTTTGTATGAATGTAACTGTTTCATTGTGTTTTGTAATTTTGTATATGTTTAGGACCCTCTTGAAAACGAGATGGTTCATCTCAACAGGTTTTCCTAATAATAAATGTACATAAAAAAAGTCCCTAAAACCTATACACAAAACTGCTAATGCTAAAAGCAAGCTTTGTAAATGTTTTGTTAATATACTGTAGGTGTTTAAGGTATAGTCAGCTATTGCAAGCTAAATATAAGAAAATACACTTTTTGTCAAATTCAACAAATATCTTCTTGCATTTTGGTACATTACAGTTCTGTGCGTGTTGATAAAGTAATCTGATACTTCTACACAGCCCTGGTCCGTAAATAGTAACATAAACAAAGTGGAGAACACAGCTTGTATCAACAAAGCACTGTGCGCTTTGCTTCACAATACATTTTGACGTGCGAAGCGCTGCCACGGAGGACCACTTGATTGAGCTCGAAGTTAGCAATAATGACTGACCCTGCCTTTAAGATGATAGAAATGTAGTCATTGATCAAATTGCTATGTGTCGAATGAAAGTGCTCATCTGCTTTGGCTACAGTGATAAGGGAAAGGTGTGTGAAAATCAGAATAATTCAGTGAAACTGCCTATTTCTGTAGGATGTACAAATCATGTTACTGTATTAACATATTCAAATATAGTGTGGTGGCGTACAGCAAGCCAAAAACAAAAGTAATATTTGACACCAGTGAAATAATTTCTGTATTGTAACCATTCACCCTTGACCTATCTTCCCACTGCCTAGATAGCCAAGTAAGGGCATGGTAAATGAAAGTTACAAACTGAAACAAAATGCTTTGTTCAGTTTTGTTAGAAATACAATTATTTAATTACTTTAAAATGTCGGGATAGTGTCTGAATTGGCACATGGTTTCCCTTTCTAAAATAGGAAATATGTGGGTACTGTTTGCTTATGTGTTGCCATGTTGTACGTGGGCAAGAACTTTGTGGGCAAAGAAATATTCATGAATATGCCACCAGCAGAGCCAGATGACTATCATCTCTCCTTGTAGGTGATGGTGGTATTCACCATAGGGGGGAGACGACAGACTGCCTGAATAATCATATTTTTTATAGCTTAACTAACACACACACACACACACACACACACACACACACACACACACACACACACACACACACACACACACACACACACACACGTCAGCAGGTTACTCCTGGAGAGAGGCACACACAGAAATTCACAGTGCTACAATCACTAAATAGATCACTACTGTCATGAAACTGCACGCCTTGGGGACAAAGCAAATCAAGTATAAGGGAGGCAAATCCCTTTTTAATGGGCCTTTAATGACATTTTTATACCTCTCCATAGATCTTTGTGAAAGAGTGCGTGGGTGTGTGGGCAATGGTGAACAGATACAACCGTGCAGGAGCAGACAGCATTGTTTCACTGTATTTACAGCATTTAGGCCTAAACACTAGCAATGCTATAGCATGGCTAGCACCATAACACACATTGTAAAGGAACTTTTTAATTAATAATGGCAAGTAAAATAGGATGAAAACTAGTGATTATATGACCCAGTTGGACTAGTTGAACTGTACTGTAGTAATCATATATAATTTGATACAATTAAATTATATCATGTCTAGTTATTACTTTCAGAAGGATCCATAAAGAGTGGAAAATACTGTACCCTATGACTTGCATCAGGAAAGTCAATTCCATCTAACAGCTATGAAGCTATCGTCTGAATGTTGTTCTGAGTGCTGCATTAACCTTAAAAACATTCAAATTTAAAGAACAAGTGATTGTCCAATATGGAATACAAAGATACAAGTAGACTGACCAGATCACATCTGTGGAGAATGTAGAGCAAGGCACAAATAATCTGTAGTTTTAACATAGGTGATGAACAAACATCCAATTAGATGGTACTTTTACCAAGAATCTGAGAGTTCTGGTTCACCCTGTAATAAGTTCTTAGCTTCATCACATGTATGAGCAATGCTTCGCAAGTTTTAACAATGTAATTCAAGTAGCAAACAAAAAAAAAGAATTGCGTTTCTTTTTACAAGTAACTTATCTCCAGTGAGGTGTTCTTTTCTAAGGGTTCCTCTGGCAAGGTTTTGATGCTGCCATTCTTGGCTCCATTAAGAATCAATGGAACCGCCGAGGTGGACCCAGTACTGGGGTCTTTACCTTTGATGTCCCCAAAATTGTCCTTTATTTTCGGGGAGGACAGCTCTGCTGGTGCGGGAACCGCTTCTTTCTCTGCGACCGTGGCTCGGGAACTCTGCAGCTCCAAGCAGCCATTGCTGTTCTGCGCGATCCTGTAGATCTCTGTCATTTCGGTGATGTCTTCCTCCTCGTCCAGCTCCTCCTCATCTTTGATTGCCCTGCGCAGGCTCTCCCTGGGCATCAGCGCCCTCTTCTGCTCGTCCTGCTGCTGACACCGGCCCTCCTCGGGCTCGTGGTTCTCCACCCTCCGCGACGAGCGGCACAGGGCCTTGCGGAAGCCCCGCTTGAAGTTGTCCGACAGGAAGCCGTAGACGATGGGGTTGGCGCAGCTGTTGGCATAGCAGAGCACCACCACGAAGTAGTAAATGCCGTGGTAGTCCGGCGGCAGGTCCACCAGCAGGTTGATGATGTTGAGGCCGTAGAAGGGCAGCCAGCAGAAGACGAAGACTGCCACCACGATCACCACCATGCGGGTGACCTTCCGCTCAGACTTTTTGCGCTTCGTCGAGGTGGCGTGGACCTTCTTCCCCGAACTGCGCACCTTGAAGACGATGAGCAGGTAGCAGAGGCAGATGATCAGCAGCGGGCAGAAGAATCCCACTGCGGAGGTGTAGATGATGAACGCCACCCGCCAGTTCTTGGTTGGTTCTGGCCAGGTGATGTTGCAGGTGCCACCCTGCTTCTGGATGTTCGCGAAAATCACTACCGGCAGCACAACTAGGAACGACAGTGCCCACACCGTGCCGTTCACCAGTTTGGCCACGAGAGGGTGCCGCCACTTGGAGGAGCGAATTGGATGGACCACTGCTAGGTAGCGATCGACGCTCATCACCGTCAGGCAGAAAATGCTGGTGAACTGGTTGATGGAGTCAACCGTCATCACCAGGCGGCACATGAAGGGTCCGAAGGGCCACGACTGGAGGATGTTCTGAACGGCCAGGAAAGGCAGGCCTAGCATGAACAGCTCATCGGCTATGGCCAGGTTAAGAATGTAGATGTTGGTGACGGACTCTGTCTTGGAGTAGTGCAGCACGATGTGGATGACCAGGGTGTTTCCGCCCAGGCCGACAATGCACACTATGATGTACACCAGTGTGATGAGCACGCCAGCCACGGTGAGACCCGGCGAGGCGTCGGTGCTGGTGACGTTGAACAGTGTCTCATTCAAGATGGTGCCGTTGACCACCAGCAGGTAAAGGGGAGGGCAAGAGGAGCTGCTGTTCTCGCACATCTCAGTCATCGCATCAAGAAAGGGATTCGCAAAGTTGCCCATCGCCACGCCGGGTATTCGTTTCTTGTCGTGCGGGCCTCAGTTCCCTTCCGTCTGTCCTTTTAAAAGAAAACATAAAGGCTGTTATTATCCTAAAATATAGATGTCATTCTTTTATGTATGTTAAAATAACACGTAATTCTTTATTTTTAGGAAGTGAGACATTCTTTATGCCCTTGTTCACCCTAGGTCTCATCAAGAAACAAGGACACGTTTGATATATTGATCATTTGAATAAGATTGAAATGCCTATGTGTGTGCCAATCAAATAGACTTCACAAAAACATCCATCCACATAATGCTGCCAATGTCAGGCTCTTTAAAAGCAACAGTTGAATTCCCAGTGTAAAATATTTGGTGCCCCTGTATTAAGTATGAGATATGTGGCGAATTCAAAACCTAAAAAGTGCAAGTGCGACTGTGAACATTTCCCAACGGAGCGTGTCCAGTTCAATATAGCTTGGTTATATGAGGCTATATTGTCTCTGTTGAATGATACAAATGTGAACTGTAGATGAATAACAGTAAATAGCAATAGCATGTATATGAAAACCTTACTTCAAACTAAGTAGAATCATATAAACAACGGTTTAGAGTAATAAAGCACACTTGATTGATGTGTAATACAGATTTAACAGGATCTTGCACATACTGTACAGAAACAGCTGACAGTAATAATTGACATTTCATTAATTGGCAGGAGCCTAACCTATGACTTTTAATAGTAGGGTTAAGAAAGCTCAGAGGTTTTAAATGCAGTATGTGTCTACGGAGCCTCATGCTTGGTAAACATCCATCCACCGGTGCTGACGTCCCTGGGACTGTGCTGGAACAAAGTAGCAGCTGTCACACCGCCACCTTCCATTCACACATCGTGGCCTTCAACAAATAGAAGACAGGAGTGAGAGAGAATAAAGAGTTGCTCTTCGATTTGTTTTCTTTTACAAAAAGTTAACGTAATAAATATTTTTGCTTTGTAATTACTTTGACTACAAAAAAAACCCAGAGACTCGGTCAGTACCGGTAGTGCTTTGCAATGGCAGACCAACGGGCTCCAGAGGGAGGGTGTCGAGAACGAGAGCTTTTGGGTGATTATTGATATTCAAAATCACAAGTACTTTCTTTTCTACAGCTCGTATTGCAACTCTCAAACCCTACCTATAGCAGATTTAACAAGCGTCTGGGTGTTAATTGTACACCCAGAGCATCTTCAGTCATTAGAAATGTAATTTTCTCATAATGTTCTCATAAAAAACAATTTAACCATACTGCTGTTAATACTTGCTATAAAATGTTGCTATCAGAAATACAACAGTGAGAATAGTACAGATGTGCCCTACTGTAACGTAATATTGATAGTGTTCATAAAATAACCAAGGGTATTGTCATCTCAATGAAAGCATATCTAGAGTCAACACATAGCATTTAGTCTCAAAGCATTGCAGCCAAGGGTCAATTTTAAAGAGAAGCCTCCATGGGCAAAAACCCAGCACAACCATGAAGTGAGACTGATGTCTTAATGTGACATTTACAGTAAGATGACTGAAAAATGTCTGTGTCTTACTTTTGTGTGTAACCCCCATTCATAATTTCTCAAAATCTTCACATTCCTGTGATTGTGAAAATGTAAGACTTTGTAGGCTATTAAAGGAAGAAGAATTGGAACCTATATGAAATGGCCTCAATACTGACATCAGTTACATAAATCACACACAACCAAATAAAAGGACAACATCACAGGGCTGTACTTTTTCTTCTTTCTCTTCCCATGTGAAGCACAACGAATGGAATGCATGCCATTTCAGCAATGTTGCTGCAGTGGTTAAAGTTAAACATGATTTAAGCATAGTTGGATGCAACTGCTGAGAAAATCGCAAACCAAATGTGTCAGTAAGCATAATATGACCTGTTTCTACAAGTGAAATGCGTTTATCAAGCTCTGCATCGAGACATTCATCTCAAACAAATTACATGCCCATTTTTGTCATTCCTTATTCTGCCTCATTAATTCTACCCTTCACACTAACTAGCCCAAGACCTGTAAGGTCAATGCCTCTTAAACCTTTCTTACTGTGGGCGATCTATTTCCATGCAATTTGAAGTTCTAAACCAATCTGTGATCAACCTGTCTATATTTATGTTGCTTCCTTTCAACAAAGGATGGGTATCTTTGAAACTGACCTTACAGCAATAATATAAACTAGAGACAGTATTAACTAATGTTGAAAGTGAATCACAGTGAGGCTCATAAAGAAACCTCAGGTCTACGGTACATAATGTTCACAAATGCCTCAGTCTGTTCTCCTCCTTTGCTATGGAAAATGTTTCAATTGAGTCTGTATATACTAGTATGCTTTGCAGTTATTTATAATAGACCTTGTAACTGAGTTATCTCCATTTATGTCCAGTCAAAACAAGCTAATAATGGCCTAAATGTAATTATGCTGCATTCATGTGCTAGCAGTTTTCTATTTGGAGGTTGCACATGTAATAAACTTTGGGGAAATTTGGGGAGACAATTTTGATAGGCGGGTTCCTGAGGTGGCTTGACCATCAACCTTTCAAAATGGCAATGAAGAGGAGATCATATTTATCCGCCTCTAGACATTGCATTGAATAGAGGAATTATTTTAATATGACATATATGTTACCGCATTGTCTGACACAATAAGCTTTGCTTTAATTACATTCGGAACTATAGTATATTTTAGTTTCAGGTACAAATCATTAACCAAACCCAGATCTGGAACATGGGAAATCCACTATTTACAAACGGGAAACAGGATTGTCCAACTACCACCCAACGGCATTTTTTTTTTTGTGCAATACTGAGACCTATGTCTGAATAGTCTACGAATAGGGCAATTTACTGAAGTTGAGAGCCACATGTTGTACTGCATGAGCAATTTTCTAATTCGTTTTAGGTCTATAATGTCTACAGATGACAAAATTACAAAATAGTGTAAAAAATGTAGCCAATATATTCCCCTTGCACTTTCACACATTTAGTGTGAATGTACCTGCAGTTTACACATTTAAACAAATCCTGTATCTTGAGAGCGATAATGCAATGCGTATGAGTATGAAAAAAGGTCTTCAGCAAGGGCTTTGTTATTGGTGAAAAATCTGTACAGCTATCAGTATTGTTGAAGGTGAAAGTGCCTTATCTAAAACCTGATCGTGACTGAGTGTGACTTTATTGTTGAGCTGACAGACAAAAACAAATCATTGCTAAGATAGAGTAATTTTCCGCTGTATGTTCCTGGACTAGTTAATTAAACTTTAACAGAACAGATGAATATTATATAAAAGCTTTTACTGTAAAGTTCCCTGCACTGTTTTCTTGCTAACACATTCAATTAGAGGTATCCTGCTCATACGTATGAGATGTCAGACACAAGGAAATTACAACAGAAGGAATTGCTTTAATAGAGTGTCAATCTTATTTTGAAGCCAATCTAATCTTGAGAAAGAGAGCAGTCTCTTCAAGTATTAGTTCCCCCTTTTCAACCTCTAGAGTAATGACAATAATTATGAAAACACACATGGAATTTCTTCTTCTCTTGCCTCCCTGTTTTTCTTTCCCTTACACAGTATGACTTCATTTCAAAATCACATGCCTTACATGGTTGTCACAGATTGTGGTGGAGGTCCAATATTATACCTATTTTTAGCAGAGGGGCAACAGGAATGTCATCTGTTGAGTCACTGCTTGAGCTAAATCTTGACAACTATGAAGTGGTTGTGGATCAACACCAGAAAACTGCTACACTTGAGGGTATACTTGTTATGAGCAACCAGACTGAATTGGTTTTTAGCATCTATGACGAGGTCTGACTTTCCACATCTGCTGATGACACTTGTGGTCCCAGTTTGTTGGTAGAGTCATGAAGAAGGTAAGCTAATCAATAGTTGATGCATATACTTATCATTACGAGTAGTGGTTAATATGCATTTCAGCACAGTCTTAACAGTACAGTGTAGAAGTCATTCTGGAGAAAGCTTGTTGATATTTGAACTCAATCAAAACAAAAACACCTCTTCCTTCAATGCCAGCCATATGGTGCGCCGGACCATTTTTCAACTTGGAGCTGCGAGGTGGTGAATTTGACAAATAGTGTAGGTCTACAGTATTACCTTACAATCGCTTACCATACCTTTAGTAGTTTGCTAATTTCAAAGACACTTATTAAAACAATTTAAATAATATTTATTAGACCTAGACAGAATGGTGAAAGGTTTACATTTACAAATTGGTGTATGAATGGGTGAATGTTAGGCAATCCGGCATTACTCAATGGCCGGACATGCAACAGTAAATCCAGTACATTTACCATGTACTGCAGCACACCAGTACAACCCTAGTCAGCAGGTTATCTTAAAAGAGAAACAGCACACTGTAAACTGGGCTAATACTTGTTCTCCATCTGAGAACATTTCCATGCACCGAAATGCCAAGATCCCAGCTGTCAAACACTGCTGCACCACCAACGGCCTCAGCCTTCATCAAAAAGGTCAGAGTCTCAACATCTCTGCAAAGCTGCACTTGAAAGGTGCGCTCTGTTTCAACGGCAGCCGCGTCCTTCAAGCTTGGTGAGAAATCCTGCCAATCATTTGGCAGACACGCTCTAATGTGCACGCCGTGTTCTCTTGACTCATCACTGTACTTTGTAGCCTATTCAATGGTTGAGTGGACCCTTTATAAGGTACACCACATTTTTACTGACTTAATACTTGGATAACATTTATTTATAAAGCCATTCTCGGCTTGCTTCTATTATTTATGTATCTAGATGTATAATTTGATGTTCCAAGGTACAGAGAATATCATAGCATAACATATTAAGAATAATATTTGTTAAACAAAGGAATCTGACAGTTCATGAACACCAACATCATAAGAAAGCCTATTGAGATGATGTGTTAATACAGACACAACAGTTTAGGGCTGTAGACAACATCATTACCTCCAACATGTCTACTGACCACAATGGAGGCTAGTGAATCTCAAGGGTAGTGATCAAATAAGCCATTCAGTTTTATAGGAACAAATAAGGACACTTCCATGTCATAAGGATTAGCTGCTTGAATAACACATTATATAATCAGCTATTGTATTAAAGCAGAGAATGAACCCTCGTAGTAGATCATATAATAACATTTTTAAGTTCTAACTTTTCATGTGGGGAAAGGAATTCCATGGAATTTTACAGTATATTAATATTTAAAAATAATTACCTACAATATAAATGCATGCTTATTCCTTGTTCTGCAGGATTTGATAATTAACATTTATAATAGCTGCCACAATTTTTTTAATCTAAGTAACTCAGAAACAATATCATATGGTCAACACTTTTTTTTACACTTTTTTTTTATGTGTGTGTGTGTGTGTGTGTGTGTGTGTGTGTGTGTGTGTGTGTGTGTGTGTGTGTGTGTGTCATCGTGACCAGTCAATTTACAAATGTAGTAGGAATAAGCACGGGTGTAATGATTTAGTCTATACATTTCAACATTGGCTACTCACTTGTGGGAGTTCACATAAGCTATAGGAGGCTATTGGAAATACCAGCATCCATTGAATAAATAATAATAATAAAATGACCAAGTCAAAGCACAGCATGATGCTTGATACATATATGATTACATATTACTTAAATATATACTACATCCTCTTCAAACTGTCTTATGGGTGCTGGCTAAATGAAAAAAAAAAAGAGTGAAGATTGAAAACTGGACGTTGATTTGAGGGTTGTGAGTTAGAGTCTAGCATGAAGATGGATCTAACACACCATGCATATCATTTATATCTAATGCTAGACTTCACGCTTTTTAAATCGAATTATATTTCAGGAAGGACTGTGCCCCTCCAGTCTTTTGATCTATTTGAAAAGCTAAACATTAGTCTGGTTATTCAATGTTTTTTTGGATAAACTTAACCAGTGTTGGCATGGGTTTGCTCTCCTATCCGTGTAAATGAAATAGTTAAATATCCACTGTACAAAATAATTGCCAGCGGTCTGGAACGATTACTTCTACAAATCTGAAAGTATCAATATGCAATTCCTATTTTCTAGGTTATAAAGTGACATGTGTCTGCACTAACACTTCCGTGGCTGAGTTTGGTTTCATCACTCGAGCACATCACTCCAAAGAGCATCATTTTTGTAGCCTACTCTTTTTAGGGTGTACAAAATTGATTCCAATGACTTCATTAGAACTAGCTCCACTAATATGATATATAGCCTATTATCGCAGGCATAACGTTAATGCTTAAGTGGAACTAGAGAGAATAAGATTTTGTCTACTCCCATTAACTGAATATTAAATTAGGCTAACAAAAAATATCACATTAACTCACCTGCCACGTTACTTTCTCAAACGATGATCTTTCAGTGGAGTCAACTGCGACTGGAAATACCTAGTCTACAGAAAGCTCAAATCAGCTCCTGTACTGTACCCAAAAGGGGTTCCTTTATTTCAAAACATTAATTTTCAACGACACTTGATCACTCCGCGCTGTGTGGGACCCCCACCTGTTCTCAATCTCGAGTTCTGGTGCACTGAAGGCTGCCAGCATAACATAGCTGCCCGCACAGCGCACACCCTCTTGCTTGTAACTAGGTAACGGCTCTCCTGCATAGCCGCCCTGGGAAAGACAAGTAGCCTACTGTAGTAGGATGTCTTAATATAATAAACCGTAGCCGTTGCTGTGTGTGCGCTACAGTGCGTCATTGCGTCTGGGCGCGACACCAGGGCACCGCGGTTTGGATTCGACGTGAAAAATTCAGTCTATAGGCTAATTGTGTCCATTTTTGTAGTATGTGTAGACTGTGGCAATGCGGTAAATTAAGCAAATAAGTCTACTGAAAACAACAATGCACTACACAATTTTGGTGCATTGAAGAAAGTACATTTTATATTTACAATGCTTCATTAGAAAATATAGGCAAGCTTCAACCAGTAAGGTAACAACCAGTGAAAATAGAAAATAATTTATACTATTGCAAGGTCAATACACATAGAAATTCTAAATTTAAATAGATATTACTGGCACATACTGATGGCTTTGATGAGCTATCTAAATTTGAACCTGTAGGCTATAAACAGGGAAACCTCTGAGGTTACCTATAGACCGGTATAGAGTTAAATATTTTATTAATCTATGTAAATGCAGTTTTATACATATTTTAGAATTTATATATTATTCTTTGCATATCAAGGTATAATTATATAGAAGATCAATAATCTTGTCTTTAAAAATGTTTAAATAATGGGCCCAATATGCACAGGATAATACATATTTGGATCAGTAACTTGGTTTATCCCTAAGTGAACATTTTTGGTCTAATATTGAGGCTCATTGAAATTCTTCTAACCAAAGTAGCTACTGGCAGTGTCATTGGTTGTTTTACAGCCCCTGTTGCTATGAGTACTTTCTATTGATTGGTATCATGGGCATTGTATAGCAGCAGATTTGTCTCCATTGTGGTCTCTTCAGATATGTTTATGGGAGCACTGATGCTAATATATGAAATGGCAACAAAAATATCAATATTTTTTTATTTGCCATAGAATGTATAGGCCTGTCTCACATACTGTTAAGTACCATGGATTCCCACTCAGTTCTACACTGTTTTTCCACAAAGTGACAGCATTAGCCATCATTACAATGCTCATGACAACTGTCAAGCTCCTCTTCTATTACTCCAAGTGGATGCATGTGCCCATCCTAGCTGTCAAAAGTGTTCCACAGTCATGTACATTTCATATTAAATGTAATCTGTTGTCATTTTTTTAAACCATCAAATTATCACATTATTATTATTATGTTCAAGCATATGTTGAATTCTGTCATTTTCTATGTAAATTACAGACTGCAATTGCATTTTTCCAAAGGTTTTATTACAATTTGGTTCCAATACCTGCATTTAAAAAGATTGAGTTAGAATTAGAATCTTATAAGATTCACTTAGCCTATGTGTGTGATGATTCATAACAGAAATACCTAACAACTTTTCCAACTGTTTCCCATTAATTTTGTACTGTGAATGATGGATTATTTCATGAAACTATCAGCATGAATTCTTTAATGGTCAAAATTGTTTTCGTGAAAGAAATGTTGAATTCATTAACTGATTTGCAATAACACATTAATATAAACTATATTATACTTTTGGCAAATATTGTTATTAATTCTGAAACCTTTGTCATGCACTGTGGTTCAGTGAAGGAACAGTATATGCAAAATAAACTTGTAAGAATGGTTTGTATCTCTTCAAACCTGCACTGATTATTATTACACAATGTCTATGCAATATATACATTTTTGTACTCTATGGTTATAATTTTCCCTCATACACTTTGGAGTAATTAGTGCACTCACATAGAGATAATTTGGAAATGTGAGAGTCCATATTAAATAAATATGCCCTGTGCATTGAGGTTAAGTGATTATGGCCAACAGCTGAGCATCCTGCATTGAAAAACAGTTTGATTTTATTTAAATATATATTTAGGAATCAAATCACACAAACACACACATACATGTATACCTGTTCAGTAATTTAACTTAATCTTAATACAATATTTAACTAAGTATTGTCAATTAATTGTTTGCAGACTTTTTGGCCCACGCTAACCTCTTCTTAACTTCCAAGCCTATATTTGATTAAGCATTAGCTTGGTCTGGCAGCTGATGGGTAACATATGGTGAAATACATTTGACAAATTATATTCATTAAAATCAAAACCAAAATATTCCATAAAACGGGCCTCTGCTGTTTCACATGGGTGGACCACCAGATTATGAAGAAAACGGCAGGAGTCCATCCATCTGTAATTAATGAATTTTGGTGGCTGTGGGATCGTGGACATGTGTTTAATAAGCGCAGAAGTTTATTTGCTTTCTTTTTGTGTCACGTCAACAAACACTCAATTTGAAATTTAAAATTGAAATAGCTTCTGATGAATATCTTAACACTGCTATCATCACGAGTGTAGGATGAAAACTCATTAGTGAAAGCCCATCTTTTCTCCAGCAGAATAATAGGAGCATAAGCCTGGTCTCACAAACACAACTGTCTCCAATTGAATTTCAGTAGCTCGAGATAAAACACTGCTGAGAGTACAGCACTATTACCTGTCAAATCAACACAGCTATGGGAAGCACTGCAGGCGACATTCCTAGAATGCTGTCTGTGATTTGCTGCGACCATGGCTCACTGAAGCTATTCTATCAGAGAAACAGTGGTACCACATAATCAGAATAGAATCCAAATGCAAACCTTTTTTTAATTTTGTGCACCATAGGCCTAATGAATTATACATTTGGTGTTAAGAATGTAAGCATCACTTCCTGATGAAATATTATGCTCATAGATGTCCACATTATGGACATAATATTTTACACAAACCTGACACTTAAAGGCTTTAAAGTGGTATTGAACTTTTATAATTAAACCCTGCCCTGGACTGTGTATTTTACTATAGGCTACCTCAATATTAAATTCTCATGTTTGTGTGGAGCAGAAAATAATCCATTGTTTACAGACCAGAAGTGGTTAAATAATTTCAACGCCACTGAATTTCAGTTCTTAGAAATATACTGTATATTCTATATTGAGTGTAACCTCTATCCTTGAACAATCTATTCCTTTGTAATTGTACTCTTTGGATTAATAATTTTGCAAATGTATTATACATAATGTACATTGCACTCCACATAAATAATATATTGTAAGAAAATGTGAGATTACATTATAATATGGCTTCATTAAATGTCTCCTCATATAACACAACAGGCAACATATGTAAATAGAAAAACTCTACAAATAAAAAATTAACAAGCAAATTCAAATGTAGTTATATGTAGGCCTATAACAGGAAAGCTAATGTGCCAGTTGCTGATGTGTCAAAATTACTTAGCAATAATTAAACCAGTAATTAAATTTACCTGCACTATTAATTTGGGGCTTACCAGGTCTGTCCAGAATCTTTTCCCACCCCTTAACCCAACTCACCTCCAGATAGTGATCGGTTGACAGCTCTGCCCCTCTCTTCACCCGAGTGTCCAAAACATGCGGCCTCAGATCAAATGTATGACCACAAAATCAATCATCGACCTTCGGCCTAGGGTGTACTGGTACAACGTATGAGCATCCTTATGTTCGAATATGGTGTTTGTTATAGACAGTCCATGACAGAAGTCTAACAACAAACACCTGCTTGGGTTTTGCTTGTTCCTTCCAATCACACCTCTCCAGGTGTCTCCATCATTGCCCACGTGCGCGTTGAGTTCTTCCAGCAGAACTATGGAGTCCTCTACTGGAGCCCCATACAGGATTCAATCTGGAAAGACTAGGAATAATTTTGAATGTGTCCAAATAGCTGAGCTGACCAATCAGCGTCGTGTTGATTGCTATACGGTCATGGTTTAGTGTCGACAGCGAAAATGATTATACGGTTCATCCAATCAACTGCCAAGTATTTTATTGAAAATACCTGCCATTCACAAACAGTATCAATGGACGGATACCCAGATGGAGTTGTGACTAACCAAATGGCAGGTTACTATCCAGGAGTACGGGTCCAGAACCAAGACTGTGCGTAGAGTTAAGCCCCACCAGATGTAAATGGTAGCGCTCCAGCTCCCTCATAAGTTCAGGCTCCTTCCACCCCCACATTGAGGTAACGTTCCACGTCCCCAGAGCCACCCTCTGCCGCCCGGGTCTGGTCCGTCGAGGCCCCTGACCTTTGCTGCTACTTATATGGCAGCGTACCTGACCCTGGTTCCATTGAAAAATGATGACGGTGCCACATTGCTTGTTCAAGCTGTGCCTGGCTGGGCTCTTTGGCAACCCAGCTACCAGGCGCTCACCAAGAAACCCTCCCTTTGGGCCTGGCTCCAGATGAGGGCCCTGGGCTTCCTCTGGGCAGGGTAACTTCTACTCTTTTATGCTGTTCCATGAAGGGTCTTTTGAAGCATTCTTAGTCTGGCCCATTTCTTGATATGACTTGCCTTGGGAGATCCTACCAGGAGCACAAGGCTCCAGACAACACAGCTCTCAGGATCATAGGAACACACAAACCTCTCCACTACAATATGGTTATGCCAAAAAAGCAAGGATGTACCAGAATAAACCCACGAACAGGACATTTAAATAGATAGTGTCTGAGGTTCCAAGGCGGAAATTAACTTTACTGTAATGTTAGTTTGGACTTTCCTGTTGTGTGATTATAAGATCCAGAACGATGTGAGATAAGTGTGTATAAGTATCGGATTCTTTCACGCACAGAGAATGGTAAGCTTGCTAAATCTGAGATGCTTATTTAATTTGAGAAAACTTGTTTTAGCTTATACAATTAGCTTGCAACAGCTGACTTTACTTTTAATTATTGCATTGAAACCGGTGGAATTTATTTTGTGAATAAACTACTTTAGCTCTCAAATGCATTTTGTAATTCTTCCTGTATACTTCTGATATTTCAGGACTATTATTTGAGAAATGTGCTATTATTTTCATTAAAATATCTCTCACTGTTATCATTAACACCGTTAGCCAGGTGCAAATAGGTTACTTTATAGGGCATGATTAGCAACAGTAACCAAGGGGTGTGTGGCCTTGAATAGCGGACTATAGTTGACTTGTCAATGTTGGTAGCCTCATGATGGTCGTCAAAGTAGTCAAAACGAATATAACTCTGGTTATGCTACATCGAGTATTTTTATTTAAAAAAAATGTCTTGTTTGTTTTAGTTCCCTACAAAATTGAGGGGGTGGATTTGGGATGTATCCCCTCCATCCCCCGCCTTCTGCGCCCCTGGATATACAGTACCTATCTGATGTCTCTGCCCTCTTTTGACATGTCACTATGTGTTTATGATCAATGCTTTATCTCCAGTATGCAATCTTTCTGCTGTCAGGAACCTTTTTAGTGTTTTCACCACAACCTTGGATCTGTTACCATGGAGATGTGTGGCCCAATAAATGCTAGTATGGCATTTGGCTTCACATCTTTTATGTCTTGAAATTAGTCATCTATAGCCACTAAATATAATAGCACACATGCACATATTTAACAACAATGTTACTTGTCAAATTCACAGCTACCATGACTTGCAGTAACGGTATTGACATTTCTAGTAACACATTTCTGTAATCACTTGGGAAAAGGTAATATCAAATTCTATGTTAGCATTTTTACAATTGCATTTACATGTTTACAGGTTGAATCAATAAATAGCTAATAAAAATTATCTTGTTCTTTATACTGTATATAACCTAATCAAAATTGCATTTTTTCAGCCCAGGGACTGTTAGACGTTTAAGTAAACTCACTTCTCATTTGCATTTGTCTATATTATGCATCACTTTAGCAAACATTTACTGTAGACTTAAAAAAGAAAATTCAAATATGTTTATTTTGTTCAAATACGTTAACAATTAGGGATGGTACTAAAACTAAGTTAGTACTACAAACTACGGCTTTATGAGGGTTACATATTCACAAATATTCAACGGTAAATGTTCGATATTGAATACTGAATTGTAGACACTACAATTACAGTAAATAAAACAACTTATTTCAAGCTGAATAGAAGAACATCGTGGCACCATACTGTATGATCAGGAGTCACTTTCATCATCAAATCCAAGGGGTCTCGTACATTTAGAGAGACCAGTTACAATAATAATATCATTTACAATGTATTATTCATTTAAAAATAATCCCATGTAGCTAAACTACGATGCATACACAATAGTCAATTTATAAGTAAGTTACAAATGCAAAAAGCAGGCTTCCTGTCTAATCCCTGAGCCCTTCGCTATGTGCCTGAATATATCAAGCAGACCTCAGAACAGTTGGCAGCCTCGTTTCTTAACTTTAGTGGGCTGTGGACACAACACTGCGCGGATGGCCTCATCAAAAACTGTCTTCAGTCCCCGCTGGGTTAGAGCAGAGCATTCCAGGTACTTCACTGCATCTGAACAGACATGCACACATTTCTTATTATCAAAGCAGGCCTTCTTTGTACTAATACTTTATCAAATGTGCAATGTTCCCAACCAAAATGACCAATTGGACATGATATCTGACTATAATGAAGTATAGACAAGTAATGACAGCACACATACAGGTAAAATCATATCTTACCTATCTCCTTGGCAAGTGCCAGACCCTGGGGATAGGTGATAGGTGCAAGTTTCTTCTCCTTAAGCTTCTCAATGGTCTCCTTTTCGTCTCTCAGATCCAACTTGGTACCCACTAGAATTATGGGGGTGGATGGGCAGTGGTGCCTTACCTCTGGGTACCACTAGAGGGCGCAATGGTTAAATGTCAGAGATCAAATAAATCGCTGTATTATTACAGGAAATTACTGTTGTTTACTTGTCTTCCTTAATATATTTAGTTCAATCTGTACCGAGCCTGAAACCACCATCTTTAGAAAAAACAATATGTTGGTGGCTGCCAGGTCAAACACACCAGCTGATCAGTTTAGCTTGTATTAGAAAATACACTGATGTGCAAGCATGTAAAGACAATAACAGAGAAACTACCAAAATCCATCTAGAAACATGCAACATTTCCATTTAATGTTATTGGTTTCCTTTAATGTTTTCAGGAAAGGTGCGGGAATAGCTAGTATGCAGCAGCTCTCTCATATTTAATTAGAAATATTTTAATATGTTAATTGATAGTGTTGAACAGAATGTTT
This sequence comes from Forbesichthys agassizii, assembly GCA_026546735.1. Classification (NCBI taxonomy): domain Eukaryota; kingdom Metazoa; phylum Chordata; class Actinopteri; order Percopsiformes; family Amblyopsidae; genus Forbesichthys; species Forbesichthys agassizii. Next base: position 19,510 of record JAODLL010062061.1, on the reverse strand, counting down.
GCATGCTCCTGCCATGGTGGTTACCATAGTTACCAATAATGTATATAATGTATTATAAAATATAACATAAAAAATATATATACAGTATATTGTATAACTTATTTTCATATGAACATATTACAGTTACCCATGGGTGCACTATGTGAATACAGCCCATCTTCTAACAAAGAGTCTTCATTTCCATAAGGTGATGAGCTTTAAATAGTGTGTGTGTGTGCACGCGTGCTTGTGTGTGCGTGCGTGTGCACGTGTCTGAAGACAATTTAATTGTCTACAAAATGCCAACTTTGCATGGAATAAATTACAGCACCGGAGGACACACTTTTAAATAGACAAACACGTTGGGTGTAATTTCCTCTGCCGTACAACAGGACAGACTAACACTACAATTCATATCTTTGATGTGTGATGTATTGGATAGGGATATAAGGCTTTGCATGTCCAGAATTAGCAACATTCAAATCAGATAACATATCTACCTATATCCATGCTCAATCTATTGGTTTTATTTATCTGTCATGAATGTGTATATATACATTGTATACATGTTATGTTAGTAGATTTTATCATGGCCAGACTACATTTGTGTAGCTATCATGTCAGGACCCCAGTTGTGCACAACCACTATTTAAAAGTCCTGAGAAACCACTGTATTGTGCCAGGAAGGTAGCATCTCTTCATCATGACTTCATCATGACGTCATCATGACTTCATCATGAGTACAAACCTGAAGAGGCTGCTACTTCAGGTTATTGACACATTGAGAGACTTGGACCAACAGAATCCCCCCCCCCCTCCCCCAACACTGTCAGCCACCCTCTCATTGCCTGGCCTGCCTTCATACCTTTGTACCTTTCACAGCTGTGTTCACTTACAGTAAGTTCTCTATTCTATCAAGGTGACATTTGTATAATGGAAATAATGTTACCATGGTGACTACATAGATATAAAATATTTAGATCTTTGCATAAATAGTGCCAAAAAAGAGAACCACGCTGACGCTTCAGGGAACACAGTGATTCATTTGCATAAAGGAAAAGGGAAACAAGAGTTAAGATTGCTTGCGGCTAATCACAAATCAAAAGCTGCACTTGGCTTGTTTGTGTGAGCGGGGTATATCTAAACGACACAAATTGGATGGGATTAGTTGTAAGCCTCCAGTAATTGGCAATAGGAAGAAGCACTTTATGTTCTGTTATGACTTCGTACACCTGCAACTGATGGAGCAGTTCTGAAGGACTAGTAAGCTTCCAAGACCACTTTGGGAGCAATTACAGTCTCATGACTGATTTATAGCACACAGACAAAGGGGTTATATTGATTAACGCAGCTGCCTTTTGACCTCTTGGCCTGGGATAAAATGCTACTGAAACGCTGGATTATACAGCACGAGTCAAAAATTGAAATGTGGGCTGTTTTTTGAAGAAGCGTTAAGTCCACCAAGCTTATCCTATTCTATATACACTATGTGGGAACTATGCATTCATCCACACAACAAATATAACAGTACACAAAGTGACATAGTGGTCAGAAAACTGCACAGAGAACAGATCTTGTTTGCACATATAATAAAGTGTTCCACCAATGACAATGGGAGAAAGAAGTACGGTTGCCATTGTCATCTACACTACTGTAGCAACAAGCTAACTGATTGAATTCATGATGGAAGAAAGGCTATAGATGCTGCTTGATTGCTGAAGCTGTGCTGACACTTCAGAGGCTAGATGCACAAAAACTGATATTTTTCTGGGAGTTGCTATTGAAATGAATAATTACTATTTAATTGAAGTGTTCTGGTTAGCAAGCACTGACAATGCAAGAGGTTTCTTGTCGATGTTTGCTAATCAGAAACACTTGCTGGCTACTATTAATACCACTACTATTATTACTATGTTAGATGCCTTCCTGTGATATATCTGTGAAAAGGGTCCATCGCAAACAAATGACATTTAGGTATAGCTCTCAGCTGCTGTTACTCCTAGCAAGTCCAACATGTGGGCTCAGACTCCTGGCAACGGCAGTAATAGCGTTGACAACACAGCATCGACTGACCTTCGCTCTGACGTTCTCGAACGAAGCCGGGCTCACCAGAGAAAAGCAGATTAGAAACACATCCTGCAGAGAAAAACAGGGAGACAAAGCCAGTGAATTTGTTGTGTTTGGTATAAACAAAATACAGTCATTTGTATGGAAATGGACTGCATTTATATAGGGCTTTTATCCAAAGCACTTTACATTATTTTGCCTCACATTCACCCCTGTGATTGCTGCCATGCCATGGGTGAGACCAACCTCCAGGGGCAGCCAGGGAGCATCTTGCTCCACAATGCTTGTAGGTCAACAGCGGGGGTCGAACCCACAACCCTCCGGCTTCCCAGACCACTAGACCATCCCGCCCTCCCACGTATGTAAACTACTACTAATAAAATGAACGTACACAGCCACGTGTGTAAGCATGTGCAAGCATTACCGTCTGAGGGTAAGATAGCGGCCTCAGTCTGTCATAGTCCTCTTGTCCAGCTGTATCCCATAAACCCAAATTAACTGGTTTACTGTCCACCATTACATTGGCAGAGTAGTTGTCAAACCTGCGTGAATCAGCACATACAATGCATGGGAAGTGAGTTGAAAGGGAATCACACATAACACAGCTTGCATGCAACAATGCGCCTTCATTACGTTTAACCTACTGTAGTGTCTAGGTGCAACGGAATACATCTAAGACAAAATACAAAAGCGAGAGAGAATATGGAGGGGAATTATATACAGACAAAAGTAGTAGAGCAAAGAGTAGAAACATCTTTTGATTTGGAGGTTTGACTGCAGGTGTCGCCAAAATCACACAACTATCTTTAATTGTTAACACATACGTGCATTAGTTTACACTATTAAACAACAGTAGAATTTACCTATTCATACAGATATTTTGGTAGTACATACAGGTATCTTCCGCATGGCTACGTCAATGTGTGAGTGTGTGTTTGTAGTGCACAACTCACACAGTGGGGATATACTCCCCAGGGAAGGCGTTGGTTGTGTAGCTGATGAGGAGACAAGTCTTACCCACAGCACTGAAACACAAGATTGGGCAATCAGTCATGTGTCAACACATGTACGTGAAACACACACACACGTACACACACACAAACACACACACAAGCACAATTGAGAGACCCTTCAAAATGGTCTGATTGCTGTTGCAGGGAAATAACTGTAAATAGCCTAAATACAAACTGTTCTGATTTTAATGCTTTTGCATAATAATATGCACCTCTGCTGGGCTAAATAGAAGATCACTTCAAAATGAAGAGCAAACCTCCCACTGAATAAAGACTGTGATGCATGTATGGACAGGAGGGTTGGAATGTTGGGTTAAGGACTCCCATACTTGCAGACTTGTGTTCTGCAAGGTTGGAAAATGGCACCCGAGGCTAAATATATCCTACCTGTGGGTTCAGTCCCAAGACTGAGCAAGACTGAGGCAACTGGCCTATCTTACCTTAACAAAACTCACAAGTTGAGTTATAATACTCCGCCTTTGTGTCATGACCCGTTAAGGGTAATAAGAATAATAATATGTACAGTAATATCAACATTACACACAGAAAAACAACTTAAAAATAAATAAATAAATAAGCGTTCAGAACCTTTAGGAGAACACAGCTCTATATGGAGGGTTAGAACACGATTCTATTTCTTGAGGATCACACCATGAACATGCATTGAAGATAAGCAGATGTTTGAGCTCTTCTGCCAATGTGTCATCACTTCCAACGTTATTACAAGTGCATTTCTCGACACGTGGCCAAAGGCCGCCACCAGTGGGCGATAACCTTAAGGGTACACGCTGCTGACAGCTTTTTCATGATTGATTACTTTTTGTATGCATGCAGCCAGAATATTTCCATCTGACCAATGCTCATTTTCAACCTGGTACACAAAATGACAAATATTTCAGTATAACATGTTTATAATAAGAAACTAATTGTTATGCATGTTGTTATGCATGTTACTGCATGTACCCCAGACCCTGAATTTATAAACATACTATAAATGTACTCAGAATCCGGAAAATACTACTGTACAGTATATATATGTACATACCATTATTGTGAATACACATATACTTTAGGACTATTAGGTTGCAGCTGCCAAATAGTTAATCTACATGATCTGCTATGCATGGCGCTATGAGTCACAAAGAGACCGTGCTGTTCTAAATCAAAATATGAGGACTCCCCCCAGCTACTGCACCTCCTACACTCCACCTGCTCCTCATGCCTCCTTGTCACCCCCTCCCTCTCTATCTCTCCCTCTCTCTCTGCTTGGACTTGGGCCGAGTAAATAAATACCACCCGACTAGCAATGCTACTGCAACGGTGTAGCACTGTGAATATAATGTAGCATAACTATTGTAATGCAGCTTCACATATGTTAGCATATAACCACTGCAGCATGCTATAGTGCAGCTTAATATACTGCAATTGCCAGGAATGCACAGGCCGACATTTGCTATAGAATTCATCTATACAATTGGTCAAGGAAACGCTCAATTGCCACTTCAGGAACAAAGTCAGGAGAGTTACTTCAGGAGAGTTACGCAATGTGTCAAATGATCAGCACCATTGTTTGCATTAAAACTATTAATTTTAATTTACTTTATTTGGATATATCTTATCGTCTTGCACCTTGTCATTCCGAGATATCGTTGTGAAACTTGCATGACTGCATATGTGTTTCGGAGAAAAATAGCGCCACAGTTTAGTTTTTTTAACTAACAAGGAAGTGTTTTTTTTTCTGTCATGGTGCAATCGTCATGGTGCGTGTACACACACACACACACACACACACACACACACACACACACACACACACACACACACACACACAGACACAGAGAGAGAAGGTCTGGCATCATCTTGGTTGGTTAATAGCGCACTGGATTGTTTACCCCAGCCTGTGCCAAAATTAAGTGGCATTAAATGAGATGAAAGAACTGTGTTTTCAGCCTGCATTGTTGAAGAGGAGGCTGATGTGTTCATGTGGTCAGTGTTTGCGTGTGTGTGTGTGTGTGTGTGTGTGTGTGTGTGTGTGTGTGTGTGTGTGTGTGTGTGCGGGGAGAGAAAAGGTGTGTCAGTTGTGACATTGAAGCACTTGAGGCATCACTTAATTCGAACCCAATTATTTCTTTTCAGTTTTGGGCCCTACTTGACATCTCTGCTGGCACTCTCCTGGCCTACCCACAGAGTGCTGCCCACACTAAAGGCAAACACCCTCTGAGTGCATGATCTTCCTCGGACTGAAAAATATACGGCACACACTTAAGATTCAGCAGGCCGGAGACTGAGCACAACGCAAGAATAAGTAGATACGTGATACTCATCTGTTACTCACACTACTGACAACACTAAGTTCATTGTACAATGTCATTGTGGGTGAACCCAGTGTTTCCTGTTCCTAGTTTTGCCATTTGTTGTCATTTCAGTCCATGAGGATGAACATGGTAATAATAATATCATTTGGTTTCATTTATTTGCTTTGAGTAGCAGGTGGTGTCAGAGGAAGGAGTGGTGCCCAGCCATCTGCTTTCAAAGTACAACTTTGAAGTGCCACTTTGAAGTGCCACTAGATGATGGTACAAGTTCAGTCCAGTCTAATACCTGCTAACGTTTAAAAATGTTACGTTTGTACAAATGACGACAAACTCATCCCGCTTCTTCACACGATTTGATTCAGTGACAGAAAGTGACAATAACAAATCAACACCAGCGAGGCAATTAAGAGTTACAGTAATAGTTTAAAACCAGTTTAACTTCAAATGCTGACAGACTAGACCCACCCCTTACTCAGACGTTCAGGAACACCGGTTAACCCACAATGAACACAGTTGTGTCAGTATAGCTTGTGTATCCTGTGCCAGATCAGGTACTGTATGTATCTGTGCAGATCTCAGAATGCTGAGCGTCCACATATAATATATTGTGCTAACCTCAGTATTTTCAGTATAATACACATGATCAACTGCCTTCTCTCTCTCAGTGTTATCTGCCTCAATTGTTTTAATAAGACGGTATCTGCTCCCAGACCTGAATCCAATGAAGCTGCAACATGGTATATACGGAAAAAAGGTTAATTATTTTATTAGCTAACTTACTCAATACACAACATCTGTATCTCATATATATATTTATTTTTATTTATATATATTTTTTAAATATATATATACTGTATACATAAAGACACGCACATAGTCAGAATACACCAATTAAAGGCCATTCACAGTTGTGGCTATCACCCTCAGTAATGCTACCTACAACAAGATTTATGGGTTCAACTGTTTAAACATTAAGATAAAATGTCTGTGACAGAAATACATGTCTATATGTGAGGAAGTGGCAATGAGAAATGTGGCATTTTGTGCATGAATCAAGCAAAGAGGAACTGAATCTAGGTTTAAAAAAGGAACTAGAGGAACTTAGACTAAGAAAATGGAAGAAAGATAAAATGGAATGATTTACCAGCAGCTGTTTGGAAATTGTTAACAATATAATCCACAAAAAGAAAAACAACATCAATACATCTCAACTAACTCAGCACCAATGTTAATCTTCAATTTGGTTTCCAATCTTAGTTAATGACAATACTCTTGTGTTACAGACAATAATTATTCTACTGGAAAGACATGGACAAAGTAGGCCATTCATGTCGTTGTATGAAATATCTCACAGAAATCATACAGAGAAGCATTGCATCACTGGCAAGCCACGGAAATGTAAAGGGCAAGGCCCTATGCGTTGGCTGCGTTTAGATCAATAAACTAAACCCATTAAAATAACCCGGTAACAGCCGTATTTAAAAAAATGTTTTAACTTCAAAGATAATACAATAACAGTAACTGTAGCAACAACGAGATACAACTATATACATAGTTACACTGCCAGCATCAACCATCATGTAAAATGTAACCGACTACTGTATATTGAAACCTGACTTATTGTTGTCTACAAAACTTACCCATCTCCCACCACCACGCATTTAATGGCCTGCATTATTATATCTGAAGAAACTTTAGAAAAAAGAAATAAACTGATTTACAGTACGAAAATTACTATAATGAGACTCGATAATCTGTTAACTTCTTTACTTCTGTCTTGTCAGATATCCGCCAGTTGCTTGTGCGCGTACGTCACTCTGCGCGCACAGTTGCCCATAAGTAGCGCGACTGACAGGCAATATAGGAAGTAAGAATTTCATAACAAAACCTACACATTGTCATTTATATATGTGCAAACTGTATCAGCAAAAATGACACTCCCATTATATTACTAAAAGTACGATTTTCATTTTAGGCAACGTTCTTTTTTGATTTTTAGACGGACAAACTTTTTGCATGTTATACCCTGCACACTAGGTGGGGACAAATATGAACGAACGACTAGTTAAATGTTCTCTTGAAAATTATTTTGTGTATTGGTTCAATTCAAGTCAATGGAAGAGCTTGCACAGTAGGCCTGATAGTATTGTCTATCCAGCGCTTCTGCCTAATTAGCTATGCATGTTTTCTGCCAGACCAATAGATCGTTTGACTTGTTTTTTTTTTGTGTGTGAATACTACTAGATTAAAGTCTTTCTGAAAGAATGTCTGCCATACTGTATTATATTCAGCTGTCGACCCAAAAGATAACATTGATATTTGAGCCAATTATATATGTCATATATATGATTGCTATGTATTTACATATGTATGTAAAGACCCATATGTATTTACTGAATTAACAATAAGTATTAACAATTGTAACATTCACTTTTCCTTTTCTGCTTTGAAAAGCAAAATACTGTACATTTGTTACACTAATACGGCAGTCATTGTACACTTGTCTATTAACAATGGTGATCATACAAAAAGACAATAAAGACAATAATAACAATAACAATGATAATGATAATGATAATGATAATAACTTTATTCATCCCAAAGTGCACATCAAAAGTAAAACAGTATAAGAATAGTAAAAACAAACTGATAAGTATACATCATGAATACAGCAATAATTAAATAATTAACAATTTCATTAATACAAAAAATAAATAAAAAGCAACCAATAAAAGCTATACCTTTACAATAGCAGACCAAAAAAGATTAATCCTTAAATGACAAATCTAAAACATGTCAGCTAAAGCTAAAACGATTGTAAAAGCAGATTTAAAAAGTGTGATTAAAACAGGTAACAGAGTCTACCAATCTGACTATTCCACAGTGTGGGGGATCTTGCTTTTGCTCAGTGAAAGACCGGTCTGCTTTGGTTTTAGTCTACACTGTGGAACAGTCAGAAAGGCTCCTATAGGAGCTCTGATAGAGCCCTATCAGTGCCGCTCAGACCGCTCATTGCCAGATCATGGAGTGCTAATTGCAATTTTAAAATACATTCTCTAACACAGGAGTTATATGTGATGAGTTCTTTGTTAGCATCAATAATTAAATGTCCATCCTTCCATCCATCTTCATCCGAATGTTTATAAACAAAAAATAACTTCCAAAATTCCCAAAAGAAAGTAAATTCTTTTCTCAAGAAATATTTACAATATGTGTAGAATAGCCCACTGACATGCTGCAGTGCACGAATGTGTATAGGTACAGGTGAAACGAGAAGTTTTGATTTCTTTATTTGAGATGTCTGATAAAAGATCATGTAAAACACTAAACACTGTAATCTTTTTATTAATTCCATCTGCCTGCCTCTCTCTCTCTCTTACTGTGACTGACACATATGCATCAGCATCCAAGGTTGTATGCCTAAGAAAATATTGTTTAAAATATATATTTGTTGTTGAGAAGCAGCATAGCATATACAGATATTTGCTTGTGACAGTTCCGCCCCCCTCCCCTCCTTATTCATTCTGACATATGTTTCCTGTAACCTATACTGCCTTAGTTGAACTATACTGTTCACCATCAACATGGCCTGTCGGAGAAAAGACAGTTTTCTTTATGGAAAAGGTAAGATTTTCTTTAACTACAGATTTAGATGATAGACTTTAATCTTCCAAGCAGCTTCAATTAACTGACAACTGATATAAAATGTATTGTGTCATAGTGAATTAAATTCAAGTTGGTTATTGGGGCAGTATGTGGATGAAATGTATAATACATTTCAGACTTACTGTGCATTCTATTTTATGTATTTTTAGTAGTAGGCTACAATATAAAATCAATGATAGGATAACCTCACATTTGTATCACAAACAATACAACTGAATATTGTCATAGTCAACAGACTAAATACATATCTGGGCAAAATATTTCCTTATAGAGACTAAAAATTTGATCTTTTTTAATTGATGATTTAATTGTTCATTCAGTGTGGCCATTTAAATGGTAGAACATTACACAGTTTGATTGAAAACGTGTATTGTGAATTAAGAAAGGGGAAAGGAGAAGTGATGTGTGATCATCTTGACAAGTGGGTATAAAAGAGCTGGTCAGGGCCACTGTCAACTCTGAATATAATAATTTATACGTTATATAACCCGCACTGAGAAAATGTTAGCAGCAACCTTCGATGTGACTTTGGCCGAATCATCAATTGAGGTGTCACTCCTGAGCTAAGATATATTTATCCCAATAATATTGATTACGTCATGTTACAGCTCTCTCGAAACACACTGCAGTAAGGAGGGTGCCGGACAACAACCTCAAAATTAATAACAATAGTATATCAACTGACGTTCAGGTAGGCTACCTTTCTCCTCCAAATATTCTTTGTGAACAACGCCCCCTCCTTATCACCCACGAATCAGCGTGGTCCTTCAGCATTAATTTAAAACACATTCAAAGTAGCTTTCAGTACTTTTTCCAATAGACTGGCCATGAGTGATGTTACAATGCTTTCTGCCTTCTGTGGCATAATAGCCGACCTTCAACAGCATAACCCACGTTAAAGTCACCGCTGTCTTTCTTAATTCCCTCTTATATAACTAAGCTGGAGTGGGATAACGTCACAGCAGACATCCACCGTGCTGAAACTGAAGTGCAGAAGTAAGTTGTGGCGAATTACAAATCAGCAAAAGCTCACACAGCATTTCTACTCGTCAGCACGACCGCTTTCTTTTTATAGCTAGCTACCCTTCCTCACATTGAATACTCCCACAACAGAAGTGACATTTCGTTCAGCAACTAATGTGTTCCAAAAAGCCTTTTTGATAAGTTTTGCCTGTGCAAGGCCACCACATAGTTACCAGCAACCTTACCACATTTTGAGTTCTGAAGGTCTCACCGCTGATGTAGGCCTGTTGACTAATCAATGCAAAAAATGTGTTATGGTAAACTATCATAGCCTACATATTCTGTCTTTTTTATTAAATTAAAACGTTTTGTGTTATTTTTTTAGAAGGTGGTAAACCATATAGTATAGCGTATGACAGCATTATTTGTTGCCATGTCAACCACACAGTCTATTACTTTATTTGACAGTTACACATAACTTCCATTAGACATATGCATGCCCTCATAACAGTGCTGAAAAGACATGCTTTAATGCTCTGTTTGCAGGAAAAATGCAATCAGGAGCAAGCGATTCTTATGTGGGAAAAAGAAATTCAACATGGATCCCAATAAGGTGAGATCTTGGCCTGACGTACTACTAGTCCACTGGCAGCCCAAGATATTATGTCTAGGACTACATCGTGCTGCTTTTTGTTTTGGTTTGTGAAAGGTCTGAGAGTTTTTGGACGAAGTCATTCAGAATTGATCTACTTTCAAACCAATTCAATCATCTTTACATTTATTTTTTTTAATGTAATTTTGAGAAGAATGTCTTCATATGCATCTGTCAACCCACCTGTATTGATATTTCATCTAAAAACTTGAGATTTTACTGCGATAATAGGCCTACACACTAAATACAATATAGGTATAAGGTATATGTTTGTCTTTGTGTACGCTACCACTAACAACACAATTTGGACTGCAGTGTAGAAAAAACTTTGAGCTTTTACTGCACACAACAGGTACATCATGTGGCTAAAGTATGGAGGTTTCACTTGGTCATAACCTATAACAAGACTTCAAAGGAAAACCATCTACACAGATATCAAATAGTCTCTGCCATCTGTATCACAGGACACTCAGCTGCGACATGTATGTATGTATGTATTTTGGATTCACCATATTGGTAGGATATCACAAATTTCCTCCAGCAATGTGAGGCACACAATGTCCTGCCTTTGCTCACTTCCATCTTGACAAGTCACCTGGGAGAGCATTCAAATCAGCTAGTGTAGTGGTGCTAGAACGTGCACTGCAGAGGGTGCATGACACGCATCTGCTCTGCAGGGTTGCAAGCGGTGGAACAAGCAAGAGTGAACAGAGGAAGGCTGAAAATGAGCGATAGCGAGAAACCACATCCTGTTCCCTGAAGCAGGGTAGGCAGGAATGCACAGGAAGCCAATTAACCACGGTGACCTCCTCGCCTCTTTTCACCCCTCATAAGAGCAGAGCTGGGTGAAAAGATGAGCTCCCCATATGCATGTGCAACCACCCCTTTAGCCTACTTAGCATGCTGACTCTAAGATATACTGGTGGACCTTACCTGGTTTGATTATACTACAGATTATGGATTCATATTTAAATACGATTGAAATCATATTTAAGTTATTATATTTACTGTAGGAACAAAATGTGGTATTTTAGTATTTTTAGGAGTCTGTGGTCGTACAGTTTATCCCTTGACTTAGCATTAGCAATGCTTCATTTATGCCATTAGGGGTCAGTATACCGTCTGAGAGATTCTGTATACATGGGGGAAATGATTGAATCTTTATAGGTAAGTAAGTAATGCAAGAGAAACATATTAATACTTGAACTCTACTAAAACAAATAAAGTGGTGCAAACCACACACACCACACAAAAATATCCTAGCCTTGACAATGTGTTTAAAATGTGTGGGGTGGGGCTTCTGATGGAGCACCCTATGGCATTGCGGGAGAGGTGTTTTTATTTTGATAGAGTTTAAATATCAGCAAGCCTTCTCCAGACTGGCTGACCTAATAAGTCACAACATGCTTTCAATGACTGATTCTACCTTTAAGCCACATGATTTCAATGGAGAAAATAACAATATATAGATCTAATAATGATTTTCTCCAAATTAGATTCAAAATAGCTACATTAAAATACAGTACATGGAAAGAAAGACCCAAATACACCTGAGCAAAAAAAAGGTTTCTATTCAGTTCACAGTTCATATGCTACAATCATAAATGCCATAAGGTGTGTTTTCCCCTCTCTTATTCAGGGTATTCATTACTTAGTTGAAAATAACTTACTGGAGTGGACTGCAGAGACAGTGGCTGAATTTCTTTATAAGGAAGAGGGTCTTAACAAGACTGCCATTGGGAATTTCCTGGGAGAATGGTACAATACTTAATAATTGTTTTAATGTGTGCGATTGCACATATTATGGCCTTGACTATATTCATTCTTGGCTATACTGACCTTGAAATAATTGATATATTTTTTCTTTAATCCTCTATTAACACCCTTTACCCTAAACCCACAGGGCAGAAATGCATCTTAAAATTCTAAAAGCCTTTGTGGACCTGCATGAATTTTCAGACCTAAACCTCGTGCAGGCATTAAGGTAAGTTTAAGTTGAATATTGTGTGTGACTGAGTGTGTTGTTGATCATCTACCCAAACGTGACAAAGAAATAAACAAAAGGAATATAGCTCAGAAACATCTAATTTTGCTTGGCAGACTTTGAATTCACATAGTCACCGTATATAACTTATCTATATTTAAATAAATATATAGACTTCTACCTTTCTAACTATAATGAAGTACTTTACCAAAACATTGTTAAATTAAAAAAATGGTAACATCGTCTAATGTGTCTACAAAGCCATGTCTCCTAGTAGTGTACCAAATGACTCCAGTGAAGTGAATTGCTGAAACGTTGAGTCCAACACAAGTTCAAGAAATTATTTAATCATTAATCAATGTAAGAAGTTTAGTGAGGTAAATTGTGTTCATTTGAAAGGTGTATGTCTCTCTTCCTCCTAAAATTGTGTCAAACAGTGTATGCTTAGAAATTCATAACATTTTACATAAAGCTAACATGTAAAATTAAAACATTATTAAATGAAGTAGCTTTACTTTATTGCAATGATGCAACACTATGTTTATCTGGAAACATTCTCATGTTGCAGACAGTTTTTGTGGAGCTTTCGTCTCCCAGGAGAAGCACAGAAGATTGACCGGATGATGGAAGCTTTTGCAACACGCTACTGTGACTGTAACGCAGGTGTCTTTCAATCGACAGGTAGCCTATTACTGTAGAAAACACCACTCTTCTGGTTTGCTTCAAGGACTGTTAACACATTTATTGAATTGAGTTCTTAATGTGCACTCTCCTTGTAACTAAACTGCATTGAATGATTATTTGACTGTATTATACTTTCACCTCTGCTTTTCAGGCACAACTTTGGAAAATTATTCAATTGAATTTAACTCTGTTAGCCCTTACTTTAATTCATGTATTTATATTCATGTTTGGTATAGAAAAGCTCAGGCAAACTGCCAGTGATGTGCTACGTTGCTGTTAGTTATCTCTCTTTATTTTTATTTATTTAAATATTTAATGTGTTTATCCAACCAGCTTCTTACATTCTTACATTCTTCTACTAACTTCACATTATCTCTGCCAGCTTATTTGCCAAAGGACAATGTGAGATCATTGCTAAGGGGAAAGGTGGGAGCGAGGCGGATGTTTTCAGAGAATATCACAGAAAACTGCATTTGTGTGTGTGCGTGAATGTGTGATTGCAAATTTGACAGACACCTGCTACATCCTGTCTTTTGCCATCATCATGCTCAACACCAGCCTCCACAATCCCAATGTGAAGGACAAGCCCAGCCTGGAGCGTTTCGTGTCCATGAACAATGGCATCAACAATGGGGGAGACCTGCCCACTGAGCTCCTAACAGTGAGTACTTTAAGCATACCAGATGGACTCTGCAAGCTGCTGTTATGTAGACTTATAAGTGATCCGACACCTATAAACTGTTATCTCCCATTTTGAATTGGAATGGTGTCTAGAAACTCTATGACAGTATCCGCAACGAACCGTTCAAGATTCCAGAAGATGATGGCAATGACCTGACGTACACGTTTTTTAATCCAGACAGAGAAGGATGGCTCTTGAAAATGGGTGAGATGATAAGGCACTTTTTCATCAGCTAATACTTTTTTAAGGTACACTCCTCAATATGTGACCTGACATCCCCTTGTGGTTGAAACTAGCATTACAAAAACATAGTTGTTTTGGTTGGAAACGCCAACAGTACACTCCCTCCCACTGTTCTCTGCTCCTACCCCGAATGCGAGTTACGCTCACATTGTTCTCCGCTACACCACATTCTTTCATGGCTAGCTGTGTTTTCTAACATAAACCTCTGCATGCTGCCTACTGTAGATACAGAGGTTGACATTGTACTGTTTGTTTGATAATAAACAAATACAATTTTGTATTTTCATTTTTAATTTAAATGTTAAACATTTAGGTGGAAGGGTGAAAACCTGGAAAAGGAGGTGGTTTATTTTGACAGACAGCTGCCTGTATTACTTCAAATACACCACGGTAGGTTATCGTCTTTCTTCTCGGTTGGTAGAAAATGGAATACAATAATGTCTCCTCTGCATACTTGATCAAACACATAGTTGCTTAACATTTTCTATTTCCCCACAGGATAAAGACCCAATTGGAATAATTCCCCTGGAAAACCTATGCGTCAGAGAGCTACAAGACACAAGGAAACAGGTAGTTATGTCACTCATAAGCTCGTGCGTTGATCTATCGCTAGAATCTACCATAGAGGTGTACAGGTTTATCAACTGGCTTATCATCATAAAGAGACTTCAGCTTGTAAAAGCCCTAACATAATTACTGAAGCGGCACATTAGTAGCCGATCAACCTGTCATTACAGCAGGCTTTAGAAGCTGTGATCCCATCCACATAATGACCAAACACCCCCACACTAATGCTTATGTGTGAACTGTTTGTGTGAATAGTACTGCCTGGAGCTATATAGTCAAAGAGGGCAAAAGATTAAGGCCTGCAAGACAGAGAACCGGGGCAAGGTTGTGGAAGGTAAACACCAGTCATACAGGCTCAGTGCTGCCAGCAAAGAGGAGTGTGACAGCTGGATAGAGTCCATCAGGTGAGAGACAGTCTTTTACATTACACATACATGCAGTACATGAATATCTGTTAAACCGTTTCTACCATTCCTGTCGAAGAGCTCAGTATTGATGGACAGCAGTGGTTAGATTACTGTTACCATCAGATTGTTAAAGTTATTCGGTTCTCATTTTGCCACTTTGGAACTGTCGAGGATGAACCTAAAAGGTGCATTCAGCGATTGTAAGCTAATTTACCTTTTGTCAAAGTCAACGAATGTCTACGCATGGCCCGCTAGCTGTCTGTTCCGTGTTTCTGCTGAAAAAATAAGTCTCTGACTCTGACAGGCTGAGTACAGTGCTGTGTACAGTGCAATACCTATACTGTATTGATTTGTTATTTATATGGAACATTATTATTATATTATTCTTCTCTTTCAGAGCGAGCATCACAAAGGACCCTTTTTATGACCTAGTGGTGGTCCGGAAGAGGAAACTAATCAATGACAACTATAACAGCAACAACAACAAATCAAATGACTCAAGGCTTCAAGAGAAACACAGAAGCTGAAAATTGAAAAATGCTGAAAATCTCTATTCAGTAGTTAACAGTCATTTGCAAAATAGAAATTGCACAATGACAAATGTACTATTTATCTAAAGAACAGTTTGCTAAATGTGCAATCAAAATGTATGTGTAAATTGTGTGAATATTTAGAGCTAACATTCAAATTACTAATTTGAGTGTTGTAATATACACTGTAGTATGACAGATAACATAATAAGATGTCTTATTAATTCAGTAGAAAAATATTTTCTAATATAGCAACCGTTTTATAGCAAAAGTATTGTGATTCATTATAGCCTGCCTGGTTATGTAAATAATATGTATGTCTATACATCTTTAATAATAGCTGTATTTAGTTATTGTATGTGTTAATAATACATTTGTAAATAGTGCTAGTTCAAACACTTTATTTATTCACAATTGCAATAAAATAGATGCATGATTATGTGTGTGGTCACCAGATGGCGCTAGATCATCATGTCTCGCTGGCTGCAGCCTAAAGATTTTTAAAGAATCAAGAATGAATTGTGCAAAATGCTTTCTTCCTGTGTATGTTCTATGGGTTAATACTATGAAGTAAATTACAGAGTTATGAGATAGTTCATTTCCTTTAAGTGCCCCTTCGCTAAATGCACTTCTGCGGTCAGTGAGTGTTTGATGTTGAGGTAGATTAACCTGGTGTTCTCTGAACATTGAGTCATGAAGCCTATTTGTAGCCCACAGTAAGCCTAATGTTGGACTTTTATTTGAGCTTATTATAATATAATTCCAACAAGTTTGTTCAGGCTTAATGACCTACCAAATATGATCTTGCCTGTTCTGAATACAAGTTGGTTAGATGTAATTGAATAAATCTTGAATAAGCTATTTTTGAAGATGCTGGATTAATTTGTGACACTGTAAAGAAAAGAGTCTAATTGAATTCTTCAAACAACTAATACTGATATTTTGCTTCATTTTATTGCATGTTTCTTAAACATGACATCTTTATCTTAATTTCTCAGGGTTCACATTAAATTATGTTCACAATTCCTTTTTCATGCAAATAAAAAAAAGAATGTAAAAGTGCAAAATACGTGTTCTTTTGGAATAACTGCATAGCAAACCCATAGCATATGGCAGGAATGCACAGTGCATATGGAAGCATGCATGGTCTCTGAACACAGTGTTTATTATTCAGTGTTACCAAAGGGTCCTTGGTAAGGGGATAGTCTCAGGTGACAGCTGATCACTTTTCCTCTCGCCATAGCAACCAGTATATTTTAACACATAGCCTACCTGGGTCGTATTAGTATGTGGTACATGGCTAGTACCTGCTATTTACTGTAGGGCTAACAGTATAAAGCTTAGCCATCCTGTATAAAAACAACATGTAATACAAACACAAAAAACAATGTTAAACAGAACATCACACTAAGCCTTTGTATGCTGAGGATAGGTCAAGCATTTCTACAATGGCACTGTGTGTCTGCTGTAGCAAGCATACAGCACAGGGAACATTAATAGTGATTTCAAGTGGCTTTTGCTGTGAGGTTGAGATGGGTATTTTGCATGTTCTGGTGCAGGTGTACGTATCACTTCAAGTAACAGCAGTAAGGGCAGTTTCAGTCAGCTGTGTAAGGCATACAGTGGGCTACACCAACTGGGCTACATTTAAATAAAGCTGGGACAGGTCAACATGGTACATTAAACTCAGTCCTTAAGCAGATTTATCCTCAGGACTGAACGCAGTTCTTCTTGCTTCTAATCTTGCGGCCTTTATGTCCTGTTGGGAAATAAAAATGATTCATCTGAAAAACATAATCGTCTAGAAATCCCACTTAGGTCATTTTGGTGTCACCGAGAGCAAAGGTCAGGAGGCCATGGTATACGACGAACATTTAATATGTTATTGTAGGGGGAGCAGTTGAGAGAATGTGCTGTAAACCCTTGCCAAAACGTAAACAACTATTTTACATGCTTCCATAAGTGCCCTTTCGTTTCTTCTATCTTCTTCCTCTATAATGTGGTGTCCCTTCCTGGATGTTCATAATGTTCCACCGTCTGCACTTCTTATGTATGTACCTGCAGCACCGTAGCAAACACACAGTCTGCGACTCTGCGACCCTGAGGCTGACGCTCGTGGCTTTTTGAGGCTGCAATAAACTACCTGCTCAATTTATCGACATACATTTGTTTTAGGTATTGTATGTTTAAACGTCCTATTATATTTTATACATTAATATAGCAGCAAACAAGTATTTTCTATGTTAATATATAGTGGAGTTATTGCATCCCGAACAGAGAATGACATCACACATTATGTTGTAATAAAAGCTCACCTCTTTGTTTTCATAGCCGGTCTGGCCACATACTAGTTAGTGTGTGTGTGTGGGTGTGTGTGTGTGTGTATGTGTGTGTGTGTGTGTGTGTGTGCGTGCATGTGCGTGTGAGGGCGCGTGTCATTTGTTTTAGTCTGATACGCTGGTGCTAGTGTAACATGGCATCACACACGCTATTAAAACATTTTAAAGTTTCTAGTGGTGTTGGACAGAAGGGCTGGACTTGTTTTCCAGGTCATTTCTGTATTATAATCAAATTTACATGATCTATTTGTGCACTCCGTAAGCAACATAATTTCTGTCCAAAAAAATTGGAAATTGGAATAATATGGTTAATGGGGAACACAAATATGGAAGAGAAGTTAAAAAACTCACCATCTTCATTTCCTGTGTTCATGGTCTGAAGAGACATGCTTCTTTGAAGAAGCTTGTAGTGTTTCTTGTTCTTCAACGGAATGTTAGGTCTGTCTATTATCTCAAAAGAATCCTCCAACTCTTGTTGTGCAACGCAATTGGTCTCTGACATTTTGTCATTGGGGGAAGGACTTTGTGGAGTTACCACAGCTGCTGCTATGGCTTCTGTGCTCTCATTTTGTCCTCTGCCTTTCAGGAACTGACGGAAAGAGCTGCGATGTTTTTTCTCTCCTAAAGCCGGGGGATTATTTGAGCTTCCCCTTGACTCCTCCTCCACAGGAGAACAATGTGGTTGTGACGAGACCCTGTCCAGCGGTTCTCTACTGTCCTCTTCAGATTGGGGGGATTTCATAAGCAAGCCATTCCTTGTGCTGAGCCCACCCACCGGTAAGTCTGTTGGCCTGGAGAGGTCCTGTAGGGAACATGTGCGATCCAGGTTGTTCCCCACTACCAGTGAGTACTTAGGATTGTGGTACTTATGCGCTGGCACCTTCATGTCGGCCTGCCGGGAATCCCCGAGAGACACTTGGAAGCGGGATGTGGAGACAGACGGAGGCTGAACGCGTGCCGCAGGCTTCCTTACTGGTGCCGGCATGGGTGGCTTGGTGATGTTGAACTCATTATACAGGTCTACCTGCTCGGATACCGCATACATCTCCCTGAAATCGTTGTCGAAGAAGTCCACAACCTGTCCCGACATCACGGTAATTGTGTTCCTGTGCATGCGGGAAGAACTCCAAGTGAAGCTAGTGGGAATAAAAACAGAGTTGAGTTCGTAAGAATATACGTTTCAAAAGAGAAATGTGCTGCTGAACAACATATGATGTCTTTGTCCACCTTATTGACCCATAAAAGAAGTGGGTTTTGGTTTGTGCAGTGACGTTCGATCTACTGGCCTGCTTTTATTAATCACAGTTTATATACACTGATTTTGAAATCAGCCTTCAGCCCTGCAGTTAACACTAGGGTCCGGCCTATTACACGGGTATGACATATTTTCTCTTTGGGCTATTTTGATTTTTATTATAT
>JAODLL010062051.1:0-17783 GCA_026546735.1 Forbesichthys agassizii | reverse complement strand
ACACACACACACACACACACACACACACACACACACACACACACACACACACACACACACACACACACACACCTAATAAGTATACATATGGCAATTAATTAATTACGGCATATATCGTTTTTTAAATTGCCTAAGCGCGATTTTGAAAACAGGGCTCATTTTGTTAAAACACTATATTCAAAGTAGCAGAACACCTCAGATAGTTTGTCAAATTAAACGCATTCAAAACTACACAATCATTTGTAAAAAAAAACACCTTTGTCGCTGTATTTGAACACAATATAGTTCAAATAATCGGATTATGTTTGAACCAGTTAGACACCGCTCTGCTCAATAACCTTTAATATGTCTCCTTTTCTAGGTTACATTTTTATATTTGTATTGATCACACACTGAAGTACTGCACACTGATTTCTCTCCACAATGTAATATCAGCCAATATTTATCCATGCTTTTGACAAACATTAATTTTTAACTGAAAATTAGAACAGATGGCTGGGTTTGATACATTGTTTCATAGGTGTGGTTTTTTGGAAGGCAGTGCCTTGAAATCGCAAAGAAATTACATTGTGTTAGATTTCTGTGTCTACTGTAGATTGTGTGTGCTCAGTATTTTGCAAATCAAAGTGTGAGGCTGAGAATATGCTTATAGTTGTGCAGATCTGGGCTGTGTTTTTGCTCCCTAAGTGTAAGGTTCACTAACTGTGTGTTATATAAAATGCTTGTGTAAGCAATCAGATAAAATAATAAAATAAAAGAATGCATGTATAACTTTTTAATGACATTTAAATGTCTTTTTATATGACTTTATATTCTCAGGATCAATTCAACAGCTGCTTTTCTGTCTGTTTATGTCATTGTATCAAATAGCCAGCAATGATAAGAGCAGCATGCCAAGATATGTATATTATATTAAGAGGCATTGTGAGGTATTTTCCCTGCATTGTCCTGAATATTACATCAGAGATTAAGTATTTCTCAGAAGGCATTATTGTTTATGAAATTCTGCAGGGAAGAGAAAACCTCTTGGGGTAGCCTGTGTGGTTACCTGGTTAACTGTTTAATGATTTCAGTTAATGTGTCATTTCAAATGGATCAGCTCTACCGGGCCAATGTTATTCTTGGGTTATGGGGTTAGACAAATTTTTGACGTTTTGACAAAAATGCCATATGTAAACAGCATTGCACAAAGCTCCTGAAACAAACGACATTGAGAGGAACACATGGGGTCAGACAATCTTTGTCCAGTGTACTGTATCAGAGAGCATTACAGTTGTTATCACATGATCTCCTAGTGGACAACAACACTTTTACACTAACCATCAGGGCAGTGACGTGCACAATGGTCAATTAAACGTGTTTGTGGCATTTTATGGTTTTAATGTAGGATGTTTAGCATTGCAAAATAAATCACCTTAGGTCCACTATTGCTCTGGGTTGTGGAAAACGTCTGTTGAGGGAACAATTAACGAAAATTAGTTGAGCTCTTAAAGCTCTTGTGATTAATCGTGTGTCTACGTTGACTTCAGTGGGCATGCACAAAAATACATGTACAAGGATATAAGCACATTCACACATTCCCAGGCAAAAGCCTAATTCAAGCAGATGTCTGTTTCATTGATTGAAACAAATGACCTCAACATTGATCGCTGATACAGCTTTGGTGGTGATCAGGCTTTTGGAGATGTGTGCATGTGTGCACATGTGTGCATGTCTGCTTGTGTGTGTTTAAAGCTATCAGCCCAATCTGAGATGAGTGTGCGTGACTTAATCATGAAATGATAAATCATCCATTTATCTTGTGATTACTCTTGTGTGTTTTCATAATTGATTTTAAGAACCCTTTCAACAAATGTATCATTCTCACATTACATCCAGGTAATTCCTTGGCCAATTAAATAATTAAGGTATACATTTTAATATTGACTACTGTAATTCATTGGGTTTCAGAGATCATGTATTAGTATCAATAATATTATTATATACAGTATATTTTATTTTTCTCATGCAGGTAATGCAGTAAATGCACATATAACATTGTTGTGTCTTTTTGAATATCCAGCCCATCATTTTCACTAACTGTTGACAAGCATGTGAGTGACTGAGTGAAAATTTTGAAATATATTGTGATATACATTTTGACCATATCGTCCAGGCCTACTGTGTGAGCACATTAAAACAATCTCAAAGTGTTATTGTTACTGAACATGTGCAAAGAAGATAAATACGTTTATATTCTCTTATTAAGAAATAGGCATACTTACTGTAGAAGTTAAACTTGGTAATCAATAGTGATGCACGTTTTTTACAACCCGCACCCACCCGACCCGTTATGAGAGCCAACCGGCACTGCCCCAACCCACAAAAATAAGCTTTCATCAACGACCCGAACCCGACCAGACCCACAAACCAGCAACTTGAGCCTGTATAGCAATGGCGATATAGAGATACCGATTTTATATTTAAAGCAGGTTTCTAAGGGACATACACTGGTGCAGACAATAGCAGAGCCACCAAGTTTTTGTGCCTAATGTCATAGAGCCACAGAAGACTACAGCAAAGTGAGTGAGCAGTAGTCTTGTTAATCTATGCCTATTTAATTGTTTCGTTTATCTGTTAGCAATAGGCTATCCTATCTTAATGCATGACTTCATAGCCTATAGGCAATAGCGCATCTGCATATATGCTACTAAATAAACAATGTTTACGCAGGCCTAAACAACTATATAGTTCGGTATGGCTAATGCAGATTAGTCAGTTGACAGCCAAGGCATGACCTGCACCGCAGCTTCAGTGCCATAGTGTATGTGTGTGTGTTTGAGGGAGCAAGGATCGGAGAATCCCTTCTAGCAAGCAATGCTTCAGTAGACATTTATTACTTAGTCGGAACACTGCTTTACCGCATTTTGACCCAACCCACCTGCAACATTTTATGATAAGCTTATTCGAACCTGCCATCCCACGGTTACGGGTTGGCCCGCGCACCACTAGAAATCAGTCTCATTATTTCTTTCATTGACATTGTTTTCTTTTCTGCGATCATTTTATTTTATTTTTATTCATTAACAAAAAAATATTTTGATTTCATCCTGGATGTGTTTTTTTATTTAGTTACCACCTTGTTTATGACAAGTTAAGTTGCGTGATGATGATAATACAATCTTCGATGACGTCGATCTTAATAGTTCTTAATAGGGCTGAGGCTTGATAATAAACATTGCTGTTAATAGTTCTTAATACTTTTCGTCAATACAATACAATTAACTAAGTTAAGACAGCAGGACCTGCGTGTGTCTGTTTTAGTATTCATGTATCTGCATTGACTGCAGCAATAAACATAAAAGGGCGTTCACACACTGTGTCCCTCTATCATTGCAGGTGATTTTCCATTATTTCTCTACCTTATTATATTTTGTGGAATGCTGCCCATGCACATTTACTATAAACACAATTACAAGAAAAAAGTAATAACTGAGAGACTTAATATAAAAAAACATCTAGTATTTTCACTCCTCTCTTGCACACATGCACACACACGCACACAGACACATTGTGTCTTACAGTGTGCATACTGCACAGTGGTGTATACTTTGCACACACACGGAACAGCAGCTATCTAACAGCACTTCCTGTGTATTGTCCATTCAGGGAGGGACCAGTAGGCAGGCTAGAGCCAGGAGCACCCCTCCCACAGACCCTCCTTGAAGGAGGTGTGTGTGTGTGTGTGTGTGTGGAAGGGGGGGCAGGACAGACAAGGCATCTATCTATACATCAGTCAGTGAGCCAGCTGCCTGGGGAGCCCAAAGGTGGCCCAACCCGTCGTCCAGCTTTGGCTTGCCTCAGCGCACTGGCGCACAGTCAGCATTGTTGCATATTTAATGTCCTGATGAGAGCTTCCGCCTGCTGACATAGGCAACGTGACAGAACACACGCACACACTACATCTACCTCTCCGGCGGCCCAGAACTGCATCATCAATCCGGCATATCTCATCCTCTCTTGTTCTCTCTCTCTCTTTTCCTTCCCTCCTTCGCCTCATCTCGCACGCCCGCCAGCCAGCCAGCCAGCCACAACTCCCCGCGCTCCGATTCCACTACAGTGTATATATACTGTAATCCAGCTCCCTCTCTCTACCTCACCCTCTCTCTCCCTCTCTCCCTCTCTTGCGCTGCACAGGTACGGATTCTCCCACAACCTTTCTCTATGCTTCTCTACAAGTCACCGCAAAACCTCCTCTCACATAAAACACACACACACTTCCATAGGGCACAGGTGCATGTACTTACTGTACATTCAAATTCAAATTTGATATATTTGAAACCAGTTCATTAATGATCGTGTTTAGGCCCTGCCTCCCCATGTTACATTTACATCAAAACACAATAGCTGTGTGTGCCCTTCATAGACCCAGGTATAGCCTAAAGGGGTCTTTCCTTTATTGAATCTTACTCTTTTAGAAGGATTAGAGGGTAATGCTAATGCCATTGTTACTCCTGTACAGGTTAAAGACCCCAGAGTGAAAAGCTGATCGGGGCATAAATGCCGCACTGAAATTGGCCCAAATAGCAGCCAAACAGGGACAGGTAAATGCTAACTAGGCCACATACTGTATTTATATACATAAGTAGGTCAAAAAACATACGGTAAAATGTGACACAATTGTTCCCACTTCTGCACTGTAAAAAATATTACATTTATTGTTCAACTTGGCTAAGTTTTAGTTTAAATTGTTGAAATAAAGCTGTTATGTGGAGTTGAACAAATATAATATTTTATTTTTGCGCAGTTATTTCAGCAGGTAACAAAGGATTATATTCAGTCTATATTAATACACTTACAGATGGAGAAAACAATGCTAAAGAATGATTGTTGATATTAAAACTCACATTAGCCGAGACTGGAACAGTATTTTGTGGTGCAGTTTGCACCACTTGTTTGTGTTGTGATTTACAAAACCAGGGCTGTGCAGGAACACCAGTTTACTATACAGTGAAGAGACAGATCAACGTAAATAGATTTTCATGTGAGATATTGAAGTGTTTTGGAATATAAAATGTAACACATTTAATCTAGCCAAATCAAATGAACTAATGATTACTTATACTTTTGTTCAAATCCATGCCACTGTTTCCTTGTGGATAACCAGATGCAGCATACTCTATGTTTACGGGCTGACACATTACACTCTCTTCTTTCACTTTGCACTGTGGGCAATCTCATAAATGCCACAAGCAATAAACTTTGGTTATTGACGACATCACATTTTGTGTGCCAGCACAAGACATAACAATGTTTCAGAGAGTGTTTCAGTGAAGGGAGTACACTGCCTCTAAAGTTGTAAACTTCATCTGCCTTGACAGAACCGACTGAGCTGATGAAAATATTGACAACCATCACTCGAAAAAACAAAAACAAAACCACACTGAGCAGGCTGAAGAGTCAAGCCCAGAGTCAGACAATGTGACTGCAGACAGGCGTCAGAGCTCTGTAAATCTGTTGGCGGCTCCACCGTCTTGTCTCAATACTTTCCTCTTTCTGAGCATTGCTTCGAACCATGCTGTCCATTAGTAAGCATTTAATCACTGCACCACTTACTGGAAGCTATAGCGTCTTCTGTGTGTGTGTGTGTGTGTGTGTGTGTGTTGGTTTTCAGCGCAGTTTCACAGCAAATTCACACCACCAATTGACAAGTTATTGATATATATGCATTAGTGCTAGCAAATGAGCCAAAGGCCTAATAATATCAAACATATAGAACTCATGTGTAAACGCCTAACCGCCTGTTTGGAAGTGATGTTCTCAAATCCATGGCAGGCCAGTGGAAAGTGCTGACTTGGAGATGCAGTTAAACCTCCAGTTTCCTATAGCGTATGCCTCTGCAGCAGTCAGGCCAGGGGGCTGCAACGCACATACATGCAGTTGTGTTGCGGATTCCCTATACACGTGCCCCTATATGAAACACTCACACAGCACAGCAGCCTCCTATGGTAGGTGAACATTGATTCAGTGCACACAAGACACAATAATCGTCCATACAAATGCCTCGTGTGTGTGTGTGTGTGTGTGTGTGTGTGTGTGGTTAATTGCTTCATGGAGTCACGTATGGAGGGTTAGGGGTAGGGATTGCTAGTCACACACTAGGACAATACATTTCAACACAAAAGACATTACAAGAACACATTGTAGAACAAAATGTACACATTGTATTACTGATTACAGACTAAACTAAATGCATGATAATTATAGAAATTAATGATTATAGTGAAAGCTGTGTGTCCTAGTTCACACCTTGACATCTTCTGTATTTGATTTGATGATTTTTGAAGCTCTACTGTTTGTGTGTTTCTTCACCAACCCGCTGAAATAATTTCCAGCCTGGGATACATACTTCTTTACATTCCATAGCTGCTCTTGTTCATATGGGCATATAAAGAAGTATGTACCCCAAGTAGGTCTCACACTGTCCTTGGTGGTACATCGGGCCCCCCACCCCGTCCCAGGATACGCACCTTGTCCCCTCCTATCAGGCTCCACCTTTTTAGCACAACGCCACGCACACACACGAACACGCACACACACACTACTCAACGAAGGGGAAACATTTGAATCAGGCTTGTAGGCCATCCCCTCTCTCTCACACACACACACACACACACACACACACACCGGGCTATACACAATATTTGTGACGCGTAGAAACTCTAGTAATCCTGCGCACACACACACCACACAACACTATATATGCGTTTAAGCACAAGCAGTCTAAGAACTGGCAGTTTTTATCTTAACCTCACCAACTCTCCACAACAGCGTGATAATACCCAACATATACAGCAGCATACAGTCTTCTCCCATTTATACAATTACTACAGCCTATTAAGAATAGTTTGTGCCACTAATTGGTATTGCGAATTAAACCAAATAGCTCAATTATGTCAGCAAATCTGTAGCAACCTGCCACATCACACCAAGGAGGAATGAGCTGAAACCCTAAGTTAATAAAGCAAAACATCCCCACCACTTTTAAGCATTTTCACATTTTTAAAAGTCATGGCATTAACAGAAAGCAGCTCAATTCCTCCCATAAATCAACTAGCGTGCTAGCACTCAGCTGTAAGCATTTGCTCTACTTTGAAGCGTAAGTCAGTTTGTCAGCGGCTGTCCCACCGTGGCATCGGTGGGCTGCACGCGGTTCACCTTGACTGTCACGCTGCAGCGGACGAGAGACAGAGAGAGGGAGAGGTAGGATGAAAGGAGGTTGTACTTACCACAGATGAGAGAATCACTCACTCTGCAGCCAGCAATACAAGGAAGGAAAAGAAGATGGAAGTGTGAATCCCTCATCCCAGGTGCTGCAGCCAGTCTCTCTCTCTCTCTCTCTCTCCCTCTCTGCACGTGTTTAGGGAGCAGAGACTCTCGCTTGCTCTTTACCATCCTCTTCTCTGATCACCTCTCTCTCTCTCTCTAATCCCTGTATCTGTCTCCCTCTATCACTCAAAACTTTTAGTCCGATGCAGACCAGTAGTGGGTCTGTTCTCCTCTCTCATCCTGTCCTCTCCTCTGTGGCCATTCATTCTCTTCTCCGATGCTCGCTGTCTCTGCCGCCTCCTCTTTTCTCCGTTTGGCTCACATCCTCGCGCACACACGCGCACGCGCACACACACACACACACTCACACACGCTCTTCAAACAAAAAAAGAAGAATCCTCCTATTCTTTTATTCTCTTTGTCCTCTGTCTGTCTTTCTTCTCTCTACGTATGTGTGTTCTGTGACTCCACAGTAAATTACATTTGGGCCAGGTAGATCGAGGAAGGGGATTAAGCAAAAGTCTCACACACACACCAAAACAGGGGTTCCCAAACGTTTTAGCTCGTGACCCTCATAGTAACAGTGACATAGTCTTGTAATCCTCGCTATCCCAGAGTTGGTATCATTTTAAATGATATTTTTGATCTGAAAATCATCTTGTGACCCCCTCTGCTGTGTCTCGCGACCCCCACTTTGATAACCACTGCTAGACTGCAGCAGGAGTCAGTGAGATTGTGTGTTGTAGGGTAAACGTAGAGAGTGCATTGTGTGTGTGTGTGTGTGTGTGTGTGTGTGTGTGTGCTGGTGTATCGGAGTGTGTATGAGCTAGTCCTTGTAACCTCCCTACTCACACCTGTCCCACACACACAGCCATCCGCTAGCGGATCAATACAACAATATAGGCAAATGGACATAGGCTGACGCATCCTTAAATGAATGGAACCATCACTAACATCTAGAGGCCTTAAGCAAAACGGTTGGGAAAAAGGAAGTACCTGTGTGTGTGTGTGTGCGTGTGCGCGTGCGCGTGCATGTGTGTGTGTGTAAGTTTATGACATCACTTCCTCTTCAGGTCCCAGCAGGCTAGGCTAGGTGAACCATAGTCAAGCAATGTCATTCAATGAATGGAAACAACAATGCAAAGAACTGATGGATGGAGTCTTTCATTCCCTTAGTGGGGAACAGCTTTTTATGACATGGGCTGACATCCCAGAATGCTTTGTGCCCTGATGTGACAGGGCCAAAAATGCAATGAAGTACATCTGTAGAAATGTACCTTTCATCAATGCAGCCAATCACACTAAACCAGCCACGGGTCAGATTTAGACTATTTAAAATGCACCATGTATCCAATACAGTGGACTTGAATATAGAATATAAAGGACTATGCAAAAAGAAAATACATAACATTTAAAAAATGTTGACCTTCCCTGTAATATTTGCTCTTTAGCTCTGCAGGTATGCAACACAGAACAATGGTTGTCCAAGACTCACACAAACTGCATCTCTACAGATATGTCACCTTCTCTGGACCACGATAGCACCTAACATGTCCCTACCAGAGTGGAAGCAGCACTATGGGGGCAGCACACAGCAGCGTAACCCGCCCCGTAATTAAACTAAAAGACTCTTCCATAAATCACACTCTTCCTCTCCTCTCTCGTCCCTCCCCCATTCTTCTCCACTCTCTTTTTCTCTCTCAGGCAGCGGAATGGAGGGTTGTGTAAATCACCGGTCTCCGGGTGGTAAACGAGCAGGCTTTTGCCGCACGTGCACAAGTGCAAGTGCATGCACACACACACACTCTCTAGACATAGACACATTAGAAAGAATTAAGCTGCCTATCCACTCTGCAGAACATAGACCTACACATAGATTTACAGGCAGGGGATTACAAAAAGGAGAAATAGCCAACTGCTGGAGATTGCAAGATAAAGGTGCTGTTTCATTTACACCCGCATTGCCCTGGGATGCCTAGCTTAGGAGTGGATCGCAGTAGCAATGCATTAAGTGTCTTCTTACCCTCTACTTACTGTTTGTCATTTAGTGTCTTAAGTATATGCAGTAAAAAGCATTCCTGTGTTGCATTTCATAAATATGCTTTATTATATTCTGAAGGATGAATTTGGGTGGAGCTGGAAACTTTTCTGACGTCAGCAAAATTGCATGTTCTCAGGAACCATGGATGATCTGATCTGTTTAGTGTTCTCTATATAAAGTGCTTATAAGGGACGTGCGCATGTTAAATAGAAGCCAGATATATTCACACTCACAGATGGAGACGTCTTGCTGAACATGTGCCAATAGACTCCCTTCCAACAGCTGCAAGTCTACTGTAACGGCTGCAAGAGTGGAGGCCATGGATATCTGACTCCTTGGCAAAGCCAGCAGTTTACAGGGAAATCTGTCAGGGCCCCCAGGACACTTGACAGACAGCTGACCAGCCCTGATCTCCCTGGTATCTGCTAACCGGGTAAAATTAGCCCCAGCAGAGACAGAGACAGAGACAGAGAGAGAGAGAGAGAGAGAGAGAGAGAGAGAGAGAGATCACTATCAGCTCTATTTATCTCTCTCTCACTTCTCTTGTATGCTTTTAGAACGTCCCGCTCACTTTAATCCATTTCTCTTTCTGGCCTTCTCCGTGGGCAGTGACAGTCTGTGTCGGCCCGGTCTATTGATAGTAGCCTACCAGAGGACCCACTGGGATGGACTTCAATGAAGATGCCCTCTGCAGTCATGTAAGCCCACACCAACAGCACTCTTACACTGTGCCATGCACAATATGCTAATCTAGCACTTCTGTCAAGGGCTGCTGCAAATGAACTCACCTGTCCAGCTCACACAAATAGCCCAGTAAACCAGGTCACTGTGGTTCAACTACGCCAAATGAGCCCAGATAATGCCAGGGAGGTTTAGTGCATGTGCATTCCACAGTTGTGTTACAGCTAAATAAAGTGGTGGTTCAAGAGATGCTTGCTTTTAAAGGCTTTCAATGCAAGAATGTGTTCTGCCCTCAAGCATGCAATAAAATGTATACTTGTTTGCTGCAAAAAGTATGAAAAGTATTAGCTTTGTCAATATAAATGGATCAACTCACTATTTCCAATGTGCTGTACATAACACTGCAGAAATAAAAGAATGCAGCAACCTAAACAAGTTGAACAACTTCGCCTTTGCAGTGTGTGATGTAGTGTGCCTACCAATGAGAAGACAGGGTCATTTGTAACACCTACAGTCAATGACAAATTGTTCTAATTACAAACAAGCAATTACACTGACATGACATGCTGGCTGTACCTAGAGATTAGAGTTAAAATATATATTAATACTGAGAGTACTTCTATAGTTATTTCAAACAAATCACTGCCTGAAAATTCAACTACAGTGAACTAAGTAAAATACTGTACTGTGTTCCTCTAACTAAAACAAATGAATATACTGTATATATATTTTTTAATGATATATTCAGTGATTATATAGCCTAATTATGTAAATGGTGGTGTGTCTGTTAAAGTAAATATACATCTGAAATGATAATGTATAGTAGATTATTTGGACCGTTTCTGAACAGATCTGTTGTGCAATTCAAACAATCCTGTCATGACTGTATAAGCAAAAACAAAACCCCCGACCAACCAAAGAAATATAAACCAGACATGCTCTGGGATATTCATACAAAGGTAACCCTTGACCTTCTGCAATATGTCTGCTGTGGCATTATTGCAACCACCAGTGTGCACCAGTGCGATGTTCACACACTGTATGTCATATTGTATATCAGATATGTGATAACGTTAGCAATCTCATTGTATCTGCATGTATATTTCTGTCTAATAAGAACTTTATGAAACAACCACACGAAGAGCGTGCACTATACACTAACACTTGCACCACATCCGCGCACACACACAAACACACAGTGTCAATACAAGAGCCACACTTACCAGAGTGAGCATGGATCCAGGAGGCCCATGTATGTATCCTGGCTGTGCTCTCCCATGCGCTGAGAGTTAGCGGATGCAGGGAAGAGCGGAGAAATGTAGGTGAGTGTAGAGAGAGAGAGAGAGAGAGAGAGAGAGAGAGAGAGAACAGGACTTGCTTACGCCCTTGCCTAACATACGGTACGTGTGTTATAATAACCGTACTGAAAACAAAGGTGGTAAAAAAATGCAGTAAGGTACTGACTAGCAGCTGCCCCATGTAACGCTATGTAAAGCTATGGGCAAGATAGCTGTGCAACAGCCTGAGGAGAGGACAGACATACAGCGGACTGGGCTGACACATGGGGAAGGGCCACAGAACAGCAGACAGGGACATAATGGGACCTAAGTGAGACCAACTAAGGGACAATGGGGAGGTTATGTAGACTGTCCAGGAAGGAAAGGTAGGAAGCATAAAGGAACAACATGGAGAAGGGAGTTAGTAGGGTAAGTTGAGAAGGAAGACCTAAAACATAGTTTATATATCCAAGCTCAGGGCTGTCAGGGTTTGAGAAGACAACTGATTTAACTGCTGCTGTCTCTGTCCTATGTTTTCTAATCCTTTGCCCAACATATTCTACTTACACGATTTCACACCTAAAGTCAGCAGTTCCTTACCCCACAGTCCTTCCAGAACAGAGTTCAAAACAAAAACCAACAAAACCTGTGCTTCATATGTCAAATGGGGAGATGTCAAAAAAGCCATAACCTTTGCTGTTTGCTTTTGCATTTTAAAGGCAGGGATAAAAAACGAGGAAGAAAGCAGATAGAGTGAGCTTTAAAGAGTAAAAATGGACAGTCCTGGGGAGCGAACAGGCAAACTGTGTGATCAGAGTCAACCCCCACCATCCATGGCCTTTTATACCCAGGTAGGAAGTGCGTACTACCCCCATACTGGCCCGCCTGCTCACTCACCCTCCACAGCCTTATTTAGTGAAGCGTGGCAAAAAATAGCCTCTGGAGTATCAGGGGTCAGAATAAACGTTGATGGGTGGGGATGGGTGCAAGGGAGGGACTAGGCAAAGAGAAAGAGTGTGTTGGGGGCTTAACCAATCATTTTCAGTCATGCTCTCTGAGTTGACTAGTCTGGTCTAAGTCCATGTTGGAAAATTACTAATATGATCTATAGGTTATCGAGAATGCTCCTGTTAGCCTAGCTGTGTTAGCTATCACATTTTCTCCCAGTGTCGCCCTTCAGATCTGACAAGCCCACAAACCCGCTCTTCAGCTGATAGCAGCCAAAGGCCTCTGTCTTTAAGCCCCCTGTCTTTCTGTCTTTCTGCCTGTCTGCCTACCTTGTATTTTTAGCCCAGCCAAATAAAGAGGTGGGGCAGCTAACACCCACCTTGGTCATGCTAGCACACTGGGTCAAGGGAACAAGACAAGACCCACACACTGTATAGTGGGCTGGAAGGTTATACGCAGTATATGGTTTGTGATTGTGTGTATACAGTATAGGATGTGTGTGTGTGTGCGCTTGATGAAATGATATCAGGTGAGGTGAATGTATCTATGGAGGGAGAGGTAGAAAGACACCAAGAGATAGAAAGGGAGACCCCAGGGAATTGAGAGGACAGGAGGAAGAGAGGAGAGACGAGGAAGAAAGGATATTGATTTTTACCTTAAAGAGGCAATCTCCGCTTCTCTACAGCTCCTGGGACCTGTGTGTGTGTGTGCGCGCGTGTGTGTGTGTGTGTCAGGATCACAGTATAGGTTGGCCATTTGAATAGACACTAACACAGACAGTCAGGATAGACAGACAGACACACATGCATGCGCATAAAGGTTTGCAGTCAAAATTACATTCAGAAAAAAACAATTACAGAAAAACAAGTATTTTAACTGAAACACACAACATTATGAAAAATAAATACTTTTTCTATTTTGGGATAAACTACATTTACAAGCTTGATATATGTGTTTGACTTGGCTGGTATAGGTTAATTTACTGTAGAATTTTTTCTGAACACACAAATGCTTGACAAGAGTAGTATTTGCCTATCCATACAGTATAAAGACTACACACACAAGCAAACATACAGGCTCTCCTGGAAAGCTGCTTTAAAAACAATCTAATGTATTGCTTGTTCGTTTTAGAGATCAATATGCATTTTTAGTTTTATTAAAAAAGAAAAAAAAAAGTTCATGTTAAAAAACACTACACGTGAAATACAGCCCTGGAATGTTTGCCAGGCAGGTATGTGGGTTTGTTTGTTCCACGATGTTGTCTGACATGTTGCAATCTGTATGCTGTATCCAATACAGCTTGGCGGGTGGATAGAATAATAACCAAAAAAAACGACAACACAAATAACCTTCCTTTAATGGACAGGAGCAACCCCGTCCTGTTGGAAACAAGTGAATGGCCAGTGCAACAACAACCCCCTTGCAGTTTAAGTTCCCAGCGGAGCATTACTTTAGCTGGCACATGAAACGGCAATGGAGACTATTTCTGCATTACTGCACCTACTGGAAATGGACATGTGCAGGTCAAGTGAGCTCTGCAACTGAAGCCAATGGTAGGAAGGGGAAGAGACAGATGGAAGTGTGAAATAAAAAGGAACAACAAACTTGTGGATACTAGTTTCAAATTAACACCACTGTAAGTGTACTGTATGGCAAACAAGCAATTTGACTTTTTGGCGTTAATGCTAATTGTACTGGACAGAATGGGTCCACATGCTAACCCTGAATACCCAAGGGGAGAGACAAGAGGATCAAAAGGGTTCTTTCTGTAAATGACAATTACCTCAATGCCCACATTCTCAGCCAGAGGTAACAGTTGCTCTCACAGGTCAGCAAACAAAGCAAGTGCTTAAGTAGCCTGCATACAAAATGGTGTCCAATACACTGAATGTCACCATCTTGGCATAGGTAGTTGATACGTGCCGCCTGCCCGGTCCGTTCTGCGCATGAGTATGATTGCACACTAGCACTGGCTGCCCGATCTGTACCACACATGGACACATTATACAGTTTCCTTGTACCGGTACAGCCCAGCCAGCGAGCTAGCTAGCTAGCTAGCTGGCTAACACACCGATAAAGCAATATTGTATTCTATAGTCATATAAAGCATACAAAAACGTATTCCTTTCAGCCATTCTGCCAAATAGACAAACACTGTTCTCATTAAACAGTTTAAGCTGTATTACAGGGATAGTCAAGGGAAATCAGTCATTTTAGTCTTAGCATGTCATTAAAGGATGTAGAGGCTTATTATAAACACATACAAACTATGAAAATCCATTCCATTTGAATCGCAAAATATTCTCTATATTTATTAACTTTCTGTTTGTGGCGATTTTCTGGGTTGAGTTAACTCGAGCGTGGGGACGTCCTGGACTATAAAAAGAAAAAGTGTCACGATAAACGGTACTTTGCGTTTGAGTCTGACTGCCTACTGCAGCTTTTGTAGTACATTTTTACTAGCTGAAAAATACTCTGAACTAACCATTGTGACACAACTTGGATTATACATGGATATTTGACAGTTTCTTCAGGTTCTTCTGTCTTCTGACTGTTCATAAATATACCGTTTTACTGAGCCAATCGCACCTGCTGAAAGACGGGCCATTGCAGCTAGCTAGACGAGTGAGTTGCACAAATTAAGAATGTTGTGCAATAGCCTAGAGTTGAAAGGGGGAGGGGGTATGTGGGGACATTACGAACACGCCCATTCAGCTCTGAGCCCTTTGAATGTAGCGTTTTTGGACATAATGTTAACACACTTAT
Organism: Forbesichthys agassizii; assembly: GCA_026546735.1. Taxonomy (NCBI): domain Eukaryota; kingdom Metazoa; phylum Chordata; class Actinopteri; order Percopsiformes; family Amblyopsidae; genus Forbesichthys; species Forbesichthys agassizii. Next base: position 2,762 of record JAODLL010062051.1, on the reverse strand, counting down.
TATTTTTTTAAATTATTATTTATTTGGTTGATGTATACTAAATATATACCTCTGCTATATATTGGGAATATTTCTGCACCTTGTAACCTCTTTCCTATTTCTTTAAACAATGTTTTTATAAATATCGTTTACAATAGCCTACCCGTGACAACTGTGGCATGGTTGCTATGGGGACCTATGGGCACTTTTGAATGGAACTGTAGTTCACTACTGATAAAATTAAATAGCCTATTTCATCTTCACGAGTACTGTATTCATAAGACTTCATAACTTTGCATGTAGGCCTATTTCATTCAATCTTTCAGTTTTGTTTTGTTTTGTTTTATAAACCAAAACCGTGAATTTGCTTTGCATTCAGTGCATCGTCACAGCAGCGATCAGTGTTTATTACTTTAAATAAACAATAACGTGCACATGCGTGTGCAGACACGTGCATGTGCAGAATGAATCAGGCAGGCGGTGTGGGTCAGGTCCCCACAGCCATGGTTGCAGGGAGTATGTTTATCTGATGATATAAACATACAGGATAATGCACAGATAGTTTACTGCCTTGTATTGTACCGATGTGTCCACAGTACGGTCGTTTGTACTTGTATAGTATTTGTGGAGCCAGCATTTACTACATAACGTCTGTGACACAGCGTTGGCTGACTGTGTCAAGATCCACCTATTTGACAGGAGAGGCATTTTGATTGACATTTTGATGACTACGTAACTCAATGACAAAGTTGAAAGTTAAACTTACACCAGGACGAAGGAATTTGTTGATTAACTTACCAACACGTCTCTGGCTGTTCTCGGGTATTGCTCTGTTAGATAATTAGGCTACTGTTACTGCTTAAAATAAATGTAACAACTGAAATTAGTAAATAAAGCAGGTTACTGCATTAGTTCCTCACCGGAAATACAGATAGACTTAGTGAGTGGCAATGCTATCTACAGTACTTCTCAATTTCAGAAACTGCTGTTGAGCTTACAGGGGTCTATGCATTAGTATATCTAAACACACACATAATGTATGCACACTCACACACATACTGTGTACACACACACACACACACACACACACACACACACATATTGTACTCACACATACAGTACACACACACACGCACACCCACATACATACTGTAAACACACACAAAATGTACGCACACACACACATACTGTATGCTCACACACACACACATACTGTACACACATACAGTACACACACACACACACACACACATTAAACACACCCCACATACTGTACACACACACACATACATACATACTGTACACAGAGCCCAGCTACACACTGGACTGTGTTCACTAGTCATTACTAGTTCACTACTCATTGTGTGCACCTGTGCTGACTAAGGAATGACATATGTTCACCACTTACTGTAAGCGCTCAAGCTCGCATTAGAGCTGTTTTTATGGATCATGGCCAGGTCTTTAGGCATTCATAATGTCACTGTCTAGCAGTCTGGTTGTTCATCTCTCACCTGTAATGTAATATGTTCATGCCCTGACATGGGCCTTCTTGAGAGAGATGCCTAACCCCTGCTCAGTAATGCTAAGGTGGGGCACCTAAGTCACTTCGGCTGAAAGCATTTGCTAATCTATGAATGCCTTTACTATTGAAGTCATAATATAAATGGAATTTTTTACTGCCCGGTGATGGTTCCTCTCCGGGAACCATCACCTTATCGTGGTGGAGAGGTTTGTGTGTCCCTATGATCCTGAGTGCTGTGTTGTCTGGAGCCTTGTGCTCCTGGTAGGTTCTACCAAGGCAAAGTGGTCTCAGGGGAGGGGCCAGACAAAGAATGGTTCAGAAGACCCTTATATAAGAGCATTTAAGGGGAGAGGTTACCCTGCCTGGAGGAAGCCCAGGGCCCCCGTCTGGAGCCAGGCCCAGAGGGAAGGCTCGTTGACGAGCGCCTGGTGGCTGGGTTTGCCACAAAGCCCAGCTGGGCACAGCCCAAAGAAGCAACGTGGCACCATCCTCCTCTTCATCCTATGGGCCCACCACTCATGGGAGGAACCGTAGAGGTCGGGTGCGCTGTCAAACGGGTGGCAGCAAAGGTCAGGGACCTCAATGGACCAGACCCGGGCGGCAGAGGCTGGCTCGGGGGATGTGGAACGTCACCTAACTGTGGGGAAAGGAGCCAGAACTTTTGATGGAGGTGGAGCGCTACCATTTAGACCTGGTGGGGCTTACCTCTAAGCATCTCTATCTTTCCCTGGATAGGGGATGGACTTTATTCTGCTCAAGGTCTTAGGTCCCTCAAGGGGCGGTAACCCTCGAACACCGTGGTGGACACCAGTGGTCAGGGAAGCTGTCCGACTAAAGGAGGCCTTTTTGGATATGTTGTCCCGGAAGACTCTGGAGGCGGTTGCAAGGTACCGACGGGCCTGAAGGGCTGCAGCATCTGCTGTAGCAGAAGCAAGGCAGCGAGTGTGGGAGAGCTTCGGAGAAGCCATGGAGAAAGACATTCGGTCGACACCAAAGTGTTTCTGGAAAACCATCCACCAGGAGGGGGGAACCATCCAAGCTGTGTGCAGCAAGAATGGGACACTGTTGACCTCAACTGAGGAGGTAATTGGGCGGTGGAAGGAACACTTTGAGGAACTCCTGTATCAGACTGACATGCTCTCTGTGATAGAGACAGAGCTGGAAGCTGGTGGGGGATGATCATTAATTTCCCTGGGGGAGGTCACTGAGGTAGTCAAACAACTCCACAGTGGCAAAGCCCCGGGGGTTGATGAGATCCATC
>JAODLL010062029.1:2500-17786 GCA_026546735.1 Forbesichthys agassizii | reverse complement strand
ATCGCCAGAACGTCCTATGAGGTGTCGGAGAGTGAGGATTAGCACCGCACAGCTACCGGCTGGCCACCGCTACACAGACATACTGCACATGTCGCACTAAGCTCACAAATTAGTGTTCTAGGTGTATAAAAAATGCCTTTCCAGTTAATATTTTAGTTACACCAATATTATTCACAGGAAAAAATGTTTATACATAAAAATCGGAGTTATAAATATCACTAATTTCAAATAACTTTTTTTTACAGAAATAGCCGACGCATCAGCGTGAAGCATGCTTGAAACATGCTTAGTTCCAGATCACCAGGCCTAACGACGCATATTTAATATACCTGGGCAGCCTGTCCAAGTAAATTGTACATGGAAAACCCTGATATAACTCTATGTAAAAACTAGTTTCACTCTGTACGAAAGGCTTGTTGTTTAGATCATGTGAATCTATTTTGAACCAAAGAAACTTTCCCTAGCATGAGGTACAGTAGTATCTCATGTAGTCATTGTGTGACTACCAGAAACCTCACAGTTAACTCAAGAGAAACAATACAGTCTACTTTACTGTCAGATACCCATGTTTAAAACCACTTCCCATAAACAGACAACAAAATGAGTTGCACATAAACCATGTTATTGAAGAAGAAAAATACAATTACAGAAGGGTGGGAGGATGCGCATCAGCAACATATGAATAACATTCTCTAGTCAAAGAGCAGGCTTATACATCGCTATTGAGAGAAGCAAGGTCAACATAAGAGGTCAATGTTAAGAAGTACACCAATCATCTATCTCTAAATCAGGGAGAGAAATGACTAATGAGAAATAAAAAGTCGCTATTTTATCAACTGTTTGCTTAGGTTCATATAGTAAGATTATTAGAAGGTTTGTTGTGTTTCACTGAGCACACAAGGGCCCATTATCTATAAAAAATATATGCTGTATGTATCGGATATCCAAAAGCTGATCATGCACTGAGTGTGTTCAGGTTTAACTGTATCAGTAACACTGTTTTTCCTGCTGTCCCATCACAATCCACAAGACAAAGTAGAGATTACTTCACAATTCTCTCTTCAAATGAAAGTAACATTTATTTAGCACAAATATAGTCAATTTAGTGCAAGAAATTCAAGAATGAAATACACAATCATTGGTTTGATTGGTACTAGGCCTATGAAAGTGCTATTGAATTAGGTCTATGTGAATTAATATGAACAGCTATTGATGGCTGTGTGCAATTTTCAGATGGGTATGAACTATGAGCGAAAGATTAAGTTCAAAACCTCAGACTACTACTGCAGTAACTACTAATGCAGGTTAATGTATACCACAAGTACTACCATATACACTTCAGTTGTTGGTCTGAAATTATAATTAGTTCGGACTCACTTATTTATATTCAGTTTAGCCCAATTAGATGTATGCTTAGTAGCCAAAAATCAGTGCTGTTTACAACCACTCCCAAACGCAACCACAGTGCCAGTGTCTCTGGGCCATCTGTCTAATGGCCCAGTGTGTGTGTGTGCGTGTGCGTGTGTGTATGTATGTATGTATGTGTATATATATAAAACATTAAATGTCTGCATGGAATAGCAATAATGCTAAACGTCAAATCATATTTGGCATGGTTGATATCCACTTAAAACAACAACAACCATTCACATATTTTATAGTGCATATTAACCACCATTATTACCACATTGTATGGATGCTGTCAAATATTAAATTATTTACAAAATAAATTCAGGCCAGGGGTGATGAACCCATTTCTTATGGCTTATATAGTATAATTGCATTATAGCAGTCCTGACCTATGAACTCACCTAGCCTATGGTATTACTGATCCCCTAACCTACTGTATCTCGGGATGCTTGGCTCATTTAGGAGATATAATAGAGGGAAAAACAAACAAGACAGGAAAGGGGAATGATTCAGCATGGTTGAGCAACAATGAACCTTGTCACTGACTATCCAGAACGGCTAGCCTCTAGTTTGTAGGCTACGTGTTTCAGACCTCATTACAAATATTGGTTCTGGGGGTCGCCACAGCATGCCAGATGTTTTGGCGTATGTAAACCAACGAATCAGATGACCGTCACATTACAGAGCTGGGCTCTCTCATAGTCCGTCTGCAGACGTGCATGCTGTTGTTGTTTAGCATGCAAAGTGTCGATCATAAAGACGCAGCCTTAGCCAAATGACCTATAGCCTATTATAACCCGAATAGACAAAGTAGGCTATACATCACCGACCGTACATCTGATGTGTGTAATGTGCAGCCCACTATCGTTACTAGCAATTTAGCGACCCATCTCCTAACTCACATTATGTATTCCCAATAGCATTTATTCTGGGGAGAGGACAATATGATGCACCACTGCTACACAATGCCATTGATGCTATGGCGCCATACAGTAAAATGAGAGAATATATTGGACTTACCAGCTAGTCCTCCTCCACCATCCCCATGGCCTTTCCTTTTCTGCAGGATGAAGTAAGGATTTGCTCGTTCTGTTATCCATAAAGCGCCCGCCAACAACACCTCTTCTGGATTGATCCACATATTCAGTGTGTTATGGGTGCATTGAGCAGTTGCGAGTTTAACGCTTCTATTAGCCTAAATGTTTTGAATTGGAATGCCCAAATTGTTGACGCCAGTAAAGCAAGTGGCTAGGGTAAACACTGTGCGCATAGGATATAGTACGGCCTATTTTAGGCCTTTTTGGTTCCCAGGGAAAGCGTATCGTGAACGATCCAATATTTATTAAAACATAAACGGAATAAACGACGCGTTTCCTTTTCCAAACTCCCAGGTAAGGATTTTCTTGTGACTGTTGTCAAACACCGCCGCCCTTTGTCGTTGAATTCCACTATTATACGACCTTCTGGGCACGAAGACTTCTATTTGTCTAGAATGCCTTCAACCAGATTGTTTGGATTTCTACGCAGCGTGTGTTGTAGCCCAGATAAGCATCGCTCCGGACCAGTCTTTGTTGTCAGTCAGACGAGACAGCACAGGCAGGTGCGATTGTACAACGACGTGGTAAAATGCGTAAAAACAATATCCCGTGACGACCTATCTTGGCTACATGCACCATAACAATCTACATCGTTTTCCATTTGTTACACCTCCGCTTCACTTAGCATTAAATACTTTCCAAACGCGATCGCAAAAACGATCAACATTAACCCACAGTCTTTCCCTGCACCGCAGCCGCAGCAGTCGCCCAATAAATTGCGCGTCACCAACTTTCACGTGACGTCACCTTGTGGGAGGTGAAAGTAGTCTATAGCGTATACTTTAATCACACTTAAAAAGATAACAACTGGTATCATATTATTTACACTGGCACTGCGTTGCATAATTTGCATCTCCTTAAAATACATTCTAAAGCAATCTCTATAGCCCTTTATTTCAATCTAATTTAAAACCTCGCCAGGTATTCAAAATATAGGGCTTGTTTGTTTATATGTGGATTGCATTAACTGACAGCACAGCATACATAGTTTCATACCACTGGTTGTGGTTTTTTACAGACTTTTCCTTTCACTAACCAACATACAGTTTATATGTCACAATAGCTGCAAGCCCTATTTAGTCTGTTACCTTGTTCAACACCACATTTAATTACAGTTTCACACAAACTTTTCACTCACAGGGGATTTCAATGTTAATGTTCTGAGAATTAGTTCAATCACATATGTTAAGAAATTACTGTTGTACCGTAATTCAAACACTGCATTGTGCGATCATAACAGACCCAGTGACAGTTCTTTTTTTAATGTAATTTTGTACAAAGATGATACTTTTTGCCTTTAGTTTTTAAGTTCTGTTGTCTCACTTGTCTCTCTCTCTCTCTCTCTCTCTCTCTCTCTCTCTCTCTCTCTCTCTCTCCCTCTCTCCCCCTCCTCTGGTGGGTGTTTGTGTGTTTTCTAAATCGGTATGGATTGTCTTTCCATTTCCAATTGCAATCATATCCGCATTTTATAAACAGTTCCTCCTACAACATTAGGGAACCAGAACCGTGTGTCTGTGTGTAAAGTATGTGTGCTGCGTGTGAATCTGTATCTTATTCACAGTCCTCCTCACACTCCGTGCGTGTATGTGTGTGTGTGTGTGTGTGTGTGTGTGTGTGTGTGTTATAGTCATGAGGACAAAACAAACGGTTAAAAGGATTGTTATTATATGGAATTCAGTTAATTTAATTTAATCCAAATCATTTTAAAGACTCGTTATTAAAACACCGTAGTTAATGTCTCAGGCTAACATTTTCTCAAAGACTGCATCAGCTCAGAGTAGGTGTAATAGAAACTTTACTTGGAGGGTTAATACATTGGATTCTAATGTTTTATGACAATCCATACGCCAAAGTAACTTAGATGTGACATGAATAAATAAATACATTTTACATTTTTGTTTTCATACTGGTATGCATACACAAGTTGTAGGCAACGTATTATAACAGGTAATTCTTAATATCTAAATATTACTGTCCTGCAATATAGGTAAGCCAGTTTAACCAAAACAGACATGTCAATCAAACCTATTGGTTTAATTCTGATTAATTCAAATTCAAATCTCTCTTTTGTCTAAAATGTAGAACTATTTAATAATTGTATAGTATTATTATATTTGGAATGGAACTGTAATGACAATATAAATCCGACAGGTGGCAATATAAGAATAATTTGTAAAAATGCAATATGGTAGTAATTCAAACTATATTACCATGTACATTATACTCTCATTCTGTGTAGTACACCACAAGAAAAACCACAAAGGTAAAGAATATATTCTTATATAATATTCTGTTTTAAAAGGAAGTCACAACAATTTAAAGAGCTTTGCACTAATTCAATTATTTTACTGTAAAATGTAATTTTTCCCCAAATGATTTACAAAAACGTCATCACTTCATGTGGTTCCCTCGATACATACTGTTCTATATTATTAATTTAAGCATAGACTTGTGTCTGAAGTCAAGTGGTGGAGTCTATTCATGCTATACATTTTAATTTATTATATTTGAATGTCTGCCCCAGAATATGTTCAACATTATTAGTGTACAAGCTTGAGTAAACAGACAAGCTTCTTAAAAGTTGGAAAAACTTTAATCAAACCAATTGCACCACACGGTCATAGACACTCATACACGTGCAACGTGATACAGGAAAGGGTATATAAACGACTCAACATATTTACACTCTACTTTATTTTACAAAATAGTAATGCTATCTAAAGTATTACACTGTGTTGTTTAAACACCCCTACCCAATGAATAGGCAATATATCCGCAATCACAAATGTATACATAAAGCAGCATTCCATGTGCCATCACCAATACTTAAACTCTCATTTCTATAGCTGTACTGTATTTACAATAATAAACAAAAAGTCATTCAGCAGTCCCCCTTTCCAAGATTCTTGATAAAGTGCATTCAAGGAAGGCTTATTAATGGGATGAAAAAAGTATTACAGAGCCCTAAAAAAAAAAGTATAAACACTGGAGGAAAACATAAAACTATATTTTAATTGTTAATATAAATGTTATATATGCTATTATACGGTTTTTGTAAATTGAGTAAATGCACATTTTACATGTACAGTACTTCACATGTATTTTCAGTCAGTGGACATGGTAAGTTAAGTCAGTTTACAGTTTTCCTGTGACAGGATGGCAACTGTGGCAGTAAGTGGATTTAAAAAATAAAATAAGTGCTTCTGAAGCTAAATTACCTCACAATGTGATATTTATCTGAATAAATAGCCAGTATGTTAGGGTAAAGTCAAAATATAAGGAGAAAGCTAGAAGAGGGCATGTTGACCATTACTTCTCTCACATAGTCCTTGTGCATTTCTGTATAATGAAGCTGTATTAAACCTAACAGCCCATACTATGAAATTAATAATGTACAACCAACTAAAAACAATGCTACCACAAATCTCCATCCAAGAATGTGTCATAAATGTTTTATATACAATCAGTCTATCTATACTTATCATTTAATAAATGCAGAGTAATTTCAGGACAGTGTTTTGTGTGGATGTCAGGCCTTTCTGTGTCAAATTAACTGCAGACAGCGCATACAAATGAAATGCGGCTGAAAGAAAAACACTCAAATATAAGGTCAGTATCTATCCAGCATAACAGAAAACACAAACACACATATGTGAACAGAACAGATAAACATTAGGATGAAGAAATACCATGTAGCCCATCTGATTCACAACACATTCGTAAACTACATTTGCAAATACATTCTGTAGTGACAACAACAACAACGTAAAACAATGGCAAGGGGAGGGGCACAGGAATGAGCGAAGGCTCCCAAGTGGCTGTTGACATAAGGGCAACACCAGCAAATAACAGAATTCTGAATGGAAAATGTGAATCTTTTAACACAAGAAAATACAGAAAAATGGTTTAAAACTGATTCAATAACATATTATTAAAACATTAACAACTCAACATAGTATGAGGAATAAAAGGAGCACATTAAAATCGATAACTAATGGAAATAAAAAAATAAATACTGTAAATGAAAGATGAAATGACCAATTTACTTCATAATAGCTTGGATAAATAAATAGTCTGCAATAGGGGACTCAAGTGTACCAATACATTTCCTACTCCAATGTAAACATTTATCAATTTTCTTACAAAAATAAATTCTTCATACTAAAATACATGCCATTTAACTGGCATCACTTGTCTGAAAGAAACATTTAATTTGCATGTCATTTTCAGACAATTTCTCTCATGGAGCTAACATTTTGGTAAGGTGTGGCTTTTAACATATCCCCCAGATTCCATTTCATGCACTGGTTCTACAAGTTCTTCAGAATTTCAATAACACACACACACACACACACACACACAAATAAACTAAATGTGCCAACGGCGATCTTAACCTCAGTGTGCATGTTAACAGTCAGCTGTCACAACAAACTACATTACTTTAAAACTGTGAATTAGACAGCGTTTTAACACAACTGAAAACAATTGGCACAGTCGGAAACCTGACAGTTCAACTCTGCCCCCAAACAGCACTCGTAGCCTACTGATAATTTTCACATCCAATAAATGATGTTATGTGGTAACATACTATGTGCTAGTTAATCAGCAGCAGTTTAAAAAGAGGGCAGTGGGTGACATCACTTTGCTTTACAGAGGCAGGCTATGATTGTCAACAACATATAAATCTACCTTATAGTAGCTACGTCCTCCCTACAACACGTTACATAACCAACAAACGTGTAACAGTGCCATTTTACATTTAGAAATCATAGCAAGTGTGTTGTGCATTCATATTCCAAAGACTGAGAAAAACAGATTTAAAAGACATTTCAATGTTTCAAATGGCAAAAACAGTTTGATTCAAGAGTTGTGAGAACGGTGAGAATACACATCATGTTTAACACGCAAATTGCCACAACATGTACATGTACATTTACAATTTAAATTAATTTAATACAATAGAAACTATGTTTACAAATTATATTGGAATTGTTTGGCAGTGATGTCACTATCAATCAATCAAACCTGTTTCAGTTGCCGGGGAGGGGGGGGGGGGGTCGAGGGGCTTTGCTAACCTTGTGTCCGAGTGGTAACCTGCGGAAAGATTTAGGTTTATGGGACAACAATAGAATGACAGATGTTAGGCCGGCTCAGATTGGCTGTGTGGTTACAATGGCAGTGGAACCACAGGGGAGGTGAGGTATGAGTATGTTTATGGTCGTATTGCTTCCGTTTCTCTTTCACCAGGGGCCAAAGACATGCAGGGTCCCGGGGTCCTCATTACTTTCTCGCCTTGTCCCACACAGGATGCACTCAGGATCTGACCTCATCACACTCTTGCTCAGCTGACAGCTCTACCTCGGACACACCCACCGCCATGGCCAGGATCAGGGAGGAGTCCGAGTCGCTGCTCAGCTGGGGCCGACACTCGCCTGAGAAAGGGAGTTGTAACGGTAGAAAAATGTATTCCTGTTGGCTGGTTTCTGTTCTTACAAGTTATCTCACACTATTGCATTATAATACCCACAGGAGCCCACATTATTCTAAATACACTATATTAAAATGCTTGTATTTTTAACCCTCCTACATCCTGGGGCATGCAATTTTCCAGATGTATATGACCATAACAAATCCTACTAAGGTTAAAAAGGGGATTATATAATACATTATAGGCTATTTAACTATATCAATAATATTTTCATTGTTGACATCAGATGTACACAGTAGAAAACTGAATTCTGTTTGATAATAACGTTTCTTATGTTTTTATAGTCAATTTGAACCCAAAGTGTATAGACCTATGAAATGTGGATAGGAAAAATGTAAGGTTAGTCATCGGTCATCTCCCCATGTCTAGAGTCTGTGGTCCCAAGGAGAGAGATAGGCTAGGGTAAACAGGACAGAGACTCCGCCGACCACTGGGGACAGTGGTGGATGGGCGATATTGTCTAATTCCCAGATCAGTCACTGGAATGGCTTGCAGCTGGGAGAGCCAGTAGCACAGGGCATTAAACCTGCTCCTCCCCCGGACAAGGACAAACTTATATTAAAAACCCCATGGGTAAAAAGGAAGGAACATTGGGAAGGGCCACAAAGAGGAATATACCCCTTCCAGGACAGTTAGGATGCAATAGGTGTCGATAGGGCAACAAGAATTAGCAATTATACACTGGAGTAGCAATTTACTGATTTACAGCTGTGGTCCTCTAAGAGAAATATTGTAGAACTCTTTGTTGGAAGGTGTATGAAACTCAATATATCATAGTAGTATATACATCATAGTAGTAATCATAACAGAAGGAAAAGTAATGAAATCCAGTATCAAGATGATAAAAACATTTGTTATTTCAGCTGTTAAGGAGACTCTGGGGCCCTCAGTGAACGGAAACAGAACATGCGGGTTAAGCAAAGGTTAAATGCTTTGTGTAGCGTGCCAAAAGTTATCCAAACAGTACAGCAACAGCTTGTGAAAATAATGCATTCTCTAGGGGCTAGGTCTTTGACTACAAAATGCACGGGCAATCTGCCATTGTCAGCACGTGGAAATAGTAGGGCCTGGTGGATCAACCACTTTGTCTCACACCAATTGTCGGGCAGTGACACTGTATTTGTTAGCTTATTAGCGCAGCAGTGAAGGACAAGAGACCCGCTTTTCTCCATTCACTTCTGCAGCTACCGGATGTCTAGTGCATGACCTGTCTGTACTGTCTCGTCTGTCTAGTGGTTCCAGTTTGATGACCAGTCATGATCAATGTCGCTTTGGAAAAAGGCGTCTGCCAAATGCTGAAAATGTAAATGTCTCGGTGGTAATATCAGAGACATTATGCTAATACTCTATTAGCGCAAGCGACAAACCATACACATTAAACGTCTATATATTACAAAGAACAAGTAGAAATTACACACAGAACCAAATGCAGAATTTGGAACGATGTGAGTGAAAATGTAAACAAGAAAAACACTATCATGCTCCTTGTAGCCATTTGTATCATTAGATTAAGAGAGGAGTAAAAAACTGATAAGAGACAGAGGAGGTCTGGCGAACAGTATGCTGAACTCAGACCTTCAGACTAGACACTGTATGTGTGTGTGTGTGTGTGTGTGTGTGTGTGTGTGTGTGTGCGCACACACACGTGTCTGTGATATATGTCATAAAGCAAAGAAGAGAGCACATACATGCACACACATGCACACAAGCAGTAAAAACACGTGTAAAATCGAGGAGCCTTATTGCCATGGCAACCTATCCAGGTGGTGACTTTGATGGCCATTCGCACTGCTGTGACCGTGTCAAGAGAGGGTGCTGGTGAACCTGTGAACTAGGCCCACTAAAATGACTAATATTTTCCAGGTGTTACAGCTGTTACAAATTAATGCAACACACAGCACTCTCCTATAAACTATGCCATTGTATTTGGGTTAGCTTGTGACTTTCTGAAAAGGGAATTGTAGTTATTCTCTCCTGCATAGCCATGGGGAATTTGAAGTTGGGGACATGAAAACAGGTGAATGCTGACCCAATTTAGGCCATGGGCTCAACCGTGCTGGCCTAGGTAAGCTGATTGTGTAAAGCAGACATAAATGTGTGTTTTGAGTTTGTCACACCACAGGAAAAGGTACATTTAACCACTTAGCCAAATAGTATATAAAATTACGTTTCAAAAGCGTGGAAATATAACCAACATTATCTGTTCTCTCAAGGGCTGGTGATGTGTCAGCAGAATGCGCTGTAACCACACCCATCATGTGTTCTACGGTAAACTCCATGGTATTGTGTCAAACAGTTATCTTCAGCCGAACATTGATTGGAAAATGTAGACGTGCCTTTTATGAGTTGTGTTTTCACTTTAAATAGAGGTATACTGGTAAAAGGATTAGATTGGTTATAATATAGGGCCGTGTGTGCTCTTGTGGGCAGAAATCAGTTTCCAACAGACCACTTTTTAGCAGATAAAGTTTTGGCATGACACCTGCAGAGGCCGTGAGATGCTGTTCTTGTCAAATTAAACTAGCCTACATCTCGTTGAATTGGATTATTTTTGTTTCGATAAGTGGTTTATATTTTCTTTTGGAAAGAGGATTGGACTACATAAAGACTATTATTTGGATTATTTGGATGCTGATTTGAACACGAGAATGCCGACTGGATTTGGCAGCCGGGTGTTAGCAGGTAGGCTAGGCTACTAAACCAGTAGTGTTCAAATAATGCACAATGACTCTGAACCACATTGTGTGCTTATTTCTGCAATGAAGGCATAGCTACCAAACCGTAGGCTGTTAAAAGGACAGTAAGTGTTTTAAGGAATTGTAGGCTGTTGAAGGACAGTACATTTAGTAGGCTAATAATTTGCATTAGAGCAGGATAGATACTGATCTTATTGAAACGCTCTCTACGCTTGTATATCCTCGTGGTGTTATGGGGAGGGATATGCAAATTGAAGGGGCCATCTACTTTTATACAGTAGTTCCCTGTTTCTGGTCCTCCAAAAAAATCCTAAACAGAGAATTGATTAAATCCAGTTTAACAGTTGAAAAGGAATGGATTTCTAACATATATAAAGTATTTCCAAGTAAATATCTGTATTTGCTTTACACGATCTCTAAAGCATAGAGAAGGGTTAAGGTCAAGGACATTCTATGTCCAAAATGCACATCCATATTTTCAACCACCAGGTGCAGCAGCAAAACATAGCACATTGAGGTGACTAGAGACCAAGACACCTTTGGATTAAAGGCAGGGACAGTCATTCTTGCTAACTTGGAGCTCAAATAAAAACAGTATCGCTCTGCGGTCCTCGGCGGCGGCAACTCACTCGTCGAAATGCATTGTGAAGTGTATTGCTACGGCTTTGTTGATACCAGCGGTGTTCGCCAGGGCTGTGTAGAAGTATCTAATTATTTTCTAACACGCACAGAGAATGGTAAAATAGCTAAATGTGAGGAGATATTTGTTGAATTTTATAAAAAGTGTACAGCGAGGGAAACTATTATTTGATCCCCTGCTGATTTTGTACATTTACCCACTGTCAAAGAAATGATCAGTCTATAATTTTAATGGTAGGTTCTGGCTCCTTTCCCCACAGCAAGGTGACGTTCCACGTCCCCAGAGCTACCCTCTGCCGCCCAGGTGTGGTCTGTTGAGGACCCTGACCTTCACTGCCACCCACCCAATGCGCACCTGACCCCCACGTTTCCTCTCACGAGTGATGGGCCCATAGGATAGAGAGGAAAGTGCCACATTGCTTATTCGGGCTATGCCCGACTGGGCTCCGTGGCAAACCCAGCCTCCAGGCGCTCGCCAGTGAGCCCTCCTTCTGGGCCTGGCTCCAGACAGGGGCCTTGGGCTTCCTACGGGCAAGGTAACCTCTTCTCTTATGTTCTTTCATGAAGGGTTTTCTGAACCATTCTAAGTCTGGCCCCTCACCTGAGACCACTTGGGAGACCCTACCAGGAGCACAAGGCTCCAGACAACACAGCTCTCAGGGTCATAGGGACACACAAACCTCTCCACCACGATAAGGTGTTGACTCCACTAAAATATTGTCTTATTCTGTCTGCATGGACTGCTGAATTAATTTCATATTAGCCTGCCTTAAGACGTAATCTTCAATATGTTCTGGAATACTCTAGTTTGCATGTTAGTGGGGCTTGTTGGGACATGTCTACAATAGCCAATGGCAGTCCACGTTGAAAGTAGGCCATGCCAGATGAAATAGATTGTGTTGATTAGTGTGTAGGCTGAACAGAATATCGAACGGAACATATTAATATATTTTTCTTACAGAGAAAATACTAATCAAAGGGCAAACACGCACGTAAAAAGCTAAAAATAGAATATTTGAATCCCAAAATTGAAACTCAAATACCTACACATAAAACGAATATCCGAATAGTCTAATATTCTGGTCCAGCCCGACATTTTTGTGCGGAAATATCTACTGTGTGTTGAAAGCCATATAGTTTCCCCCATCAGACTCACCGCTGGCAATGTTGTGGATCCCCCCAGCTTGAAGTGCTGGCTCTGTTTCATGGTAGATCTGGTGCAGTCCTACCGCTCTGCCGGCTGGGTCCAGCACCACTGAGCTCTCGTTTACAGTGACCTCACTTGCCCCGGTGATGGGGTTGGTAGGAAGGCCCCCTACGGATGTCTCATAGTCGGGTGGGATCTCGTCTGAACAGTCTGCGTTGGGCTGTGATAAAAAGGATTAGGGATTATTATCTGAGGGACATCCTATTTTATTAAGAAAGAAATTCTTTAGTATGTATATGAGATGGTAAGCCATACCGGTATACCCAAGGCTTTGAGAATGTTCATTTTACACATAGGACATGTCCTGTGGTCTTGTAACCAGGGGTCCACGCAGTGCTTATGGAAAATATGCCTGAACAAAATGATTACAATAGACAAAACAATTAAACTTCCAACATTAACTAATTATTAGAATGAAACATAAAGCATAAAAACTGATAATAGGACATTATTAGTTAGTCCATTATTTTGGTATTAGATAGTCATTTAAGACACAGTTTACCTGCATGGCAATGTCCTTACAACATCATTAGGTTTATAACCTTCAATGCACACTGCACAGTTGTCAAAGTCTGACTCTGTTTCCTAAAACACAGGGAAAAGATTAAACAAGACTTCTCTTAATTTTCTCACTTAAAACTGAAGGGAAAAAAAACAGAGTTCAGCTAAGAAATTGTTATTTACTATGCTCGAGTCATGGGCAGAGGATCATGTACAGCATGTGATGTTCGTATATAACTACTGTGAAGGTGTTTCTCTTCTTTCAATGTAAAAGTCAATCAATCTGGAAAAAAATGGTATGCAAACCTGAATGAAACAAAAACACATCTCCCCTCAATGACCCCACAACACGCATTGGTGGTGCGCTCTGCACCGCTTAGTTTTAGATTAGCTGTGTAGAAACACCTTATTATTGTTTCAGTGCACACACTGTGAGAAGGTCTTCTCTGAATTTGACTAAAAGGGTTATTATCTTACAACAGCTGACCACCTTTAAGCCCTGACATATGAACATAAAGAGAGAAGAACACAAACATACACTTTTTATAAGTCTACCTTGTCTCCTTTCTTAATGGTCCGCACCGGAAGCTTGCCGATTGCTTTCTTGGCTGCATCTCCCAGACGTCTCTATAAGACAAGCCAAATAGAAAAAGAGGTGTCAGCAAGAAAGATATGCATAAATAAAGTCTTCTTCTGTTCATTACATTTTGTTGAAAATTCACAAATGTGTCACAACATACATGTACAGGTTTAAATAATAAGGCTTACGTTCTACATTATTTACCCATTAGCAAACATGGCCATCAAAAACTCTGAAACATACAATGACTGACTTTCTTGGAAAGCCATAGATCTCCAATGCTGTCTAAACAGCTATTTAAAACAAGTCACATAGCTGTAGAATATGCAATAGAATGGCAGTGTGCTGTATCTAAAAATGGCTAGTGGCTACTGGCCAGTTTGGCCAATTTTTTGAATTTACATGTATTTTCCTCAAAAATGAAAACCCAGAAACTTTGTCACAAAAAGTGTTTATAAAAAAGTTCATTTTTAGCACTTTTTTTTCACCCAATTTTGACCAGATACGTAGTTACTGCGGTTGGCCTTTGGACGGATCTCATTTCATAGGCTATGGTTAAAATAAGAAAAATATTAACATTTAACATTTAAGTTTTGAGGCTAATGCCTGAAAACATAAATTCTGTTATCTATTTTTAAGATGTAAACAAGGTTGGATATCATTTTTAATTAAATGTAAATAATGAAAACATTGGTTAAGAACAGCTATACCAGGAAGATTACTTAATTTACATCCAGAGTGAACAAGGGAATATATACGGAATGAAACTGCACCATATAATGTAACGTGTTATTGTCCTATCACATACAGACACTTAAAGACATGGTCAACTTGGTAAGGCTGTCTACAATATATTGGAAAAACATTTGTCACTCACATGGCTAAATTACTGGTAGAACATAATTCAAACTGAAAACACAAACAATAATACCCATGGTTTCATTTCTAATTATATCCTTCATAAAGGATATATTTCCATTACAATTGTCAAAAGAATGTCAAAAGGAGTCCATCCATAAACAGCGTATAATAGTGACCAAGGCAAGTATTTGCACCACATCACACAGTTTCAGCGCATCAGAATGGAGACTTGGTTGATGTTGGTTTTATTTCCATATGTCCAGCTTTCAAAACTGAAAGGGACCATTGGTGTTCCTGGGCCACTTTGAGATGGGTGCAGAATGTAGATTAAAGCCCTCAGATAGATTAAAGTAAATATGTTATGTTCAGTGCATGAGATAAAAGCCCTCAGAGACATTAGACTACATGTGGTATGTTCAGGCATGTTCAGCATACCTGGTTGCGGTCTCGTGCATTTGCGTAGCGGAATCTCTGAATGTAGTAGAAGACCAGCCAGGCAAGGGAGATGATCATAAGGACTATGAAGGAGATGGAGACAAAAACCACCGACGTTCTGCTCACGTACTTCTGCAGGTTCCTGGTGCCTATGGTGATGTGCAGCATAACGACGACTTTTCGCTGCAACAAGTCCACAATCTCCTTGCCTTTAGGCTCTGGGATCATGATGGCTACGATGTCACCTGTACCTGAGGACCCATACAAAACATTACCTTAATAACACAGCCATTATTTTGCATTCACACAAGCATGTATATTAAATTTGTTTTTACTCCTGATTTACTTTATGCTCTTGTTGGAAACAGTTTA
>JAODLL010062018.1:0-17786 GCA_026546735.1 Forbesichthys agassizii | reverse complement strand
TATATTCTCTTCTTCTCAGTATCTCTGGACCAGCCCGGTGTGACCGAGTGGTGTTCTTCACTTTAGCTTCTGTTAGCTGATCTTTAATCAGCTAACAGTGTCTTCCTCCCTGTCTTCCCTGGCAGACAGACAACAGGCAACGCCCACAGCTGTCTTCAAGTGGTCAAGCAGAGGAGAAACTAGTAGGAACTACAATAATATAAAGGAGAAAGGGGGGAGAGAACTAAAGAACAATGTGCGTGCGTGTGTGCGCAGCATAAAAATAAGTGCTTTATTCTGTTGTGTTGTCACACACAGCCAGGTCATCACAGTCTAATTACATGTGGCCTTTCGAAAGAAACATTGGACTGTGAAAAGTGGCCTCTTCACTACACAGCCTGACTCTGCAGATACTGTCTGTGTGTGTGTGTGTGTGTGTGTGTGTGTGTGTGTGTGAGCGTGTTAAGGGGAACAAATGTTTTTTTGTGCTTGGTGGAGAATGTGCAGTTAACTTGGTAGTCGGGTGGGGTTACTTCCATCACAATAATTATTTGAGGTACAGTAGGACTCCAATCACTGGCATTGAGTTTGCTGTAAGGAGAAGTTCCCTGTTTCTATCAGCTGAATATCTTGTTGTTTAAAGTATGAGAAAATACCGCTCTGAGCTGTAAGAGAAGTCATTCAAGCTCACAGCAGGAATGGCCTATTACCCATTCTGTTCTTACGAATAGAACATGCCTTTACGATGTTTTCTGCTGTGTTTAAGGTTCCAAAAGAATGGAGTGCTCAGCAAAGAGTGTAAATACAGAACCCATATCTTCAACCTGAAATAAGGAGAGACTACTCTCCAGCCAGACAAGCAGTTACTACCCACTTAGACCATAGGACATTTCATCTGCCCTGAGTCTGACCCAGCTATAAACACCATCCTCTATCTTTATTACCAACAGATGACATGTAACTTCGATCAGGCTTGAATTCTACAGTACTAACCTGACTTTATATTAGAGGGTCAACTTAAAGAAAAAAAATTGATTCAAACTTTCTGAAATGTGCGTGTGTGTGTGTGTGTGTGTGTGTGTGTGTGTGAGGGATGGGGTTGTTTTTTTAGGAATTGGTTGGTGATCACATCTTCACCACTGGTAAATGGTAAAAACGTAGAGTGCATCTTTAAACAAACAAATCATTTCATACAGCCTGTATATGAGTGCAACTCTGTTCAAAAGGGATTATACGTGCCTGCTGAAATTCTATCTTTCTCAACGGTTATAGCAGGTCCAGGCCAGAGGGGTTGAGCTAGATGGCAGGATAGCTTCTTGGATGCTTAGGACAAAACCTAAAGCCTGTGGAGAGTACAGCGACCAACCAAGAATGCTTTTTGTTGTTACTCACCCCTCCACTCCCGCTCTTCTTGTTTTCTGATGCGGGAATCATTCTTTCCTGGTGTTGACATTAGTATGGAGCATTTTTGATCAGCACTCTGAGTGTGGCAGGTAGATTAAATCACCTGACCCATCTTGGTTCGTCTGCATTTATTCAGGACTTTCAGGACAGGTCTGCATCGCAGCACCGTATTTAATGGAAGCTCCAACTAGTTTAAACTGAAATTGCCAGGGAAGAAGCTGCCGTGCCTGTGCTACAACTCGCTAGTTGCCAGACACAATAATTAGCGTCAAAGAGCCAACGCAGCCTGAACACCAGGCATCTGAATCTTTTCTTGAAATTCACTAATGATACTCATTTATCTGACTACCATCTCTGTGCTTGAAATTCCTTTATTCTTTAGAGCGTGGCCTGTATGTCTACCTTGTCTGTATACATTTGAGTCTCATTTGTGTTTAATAAATAAATCTGATTAAAATAGCATAAATCCCCAGTGGGAATTCGGTTAAGGACTTTTAAGATAGATTAACTGTTTAATCAACATAATATCACAAATAAACAGTGTGCAATTTTATATTCACATTCAAGTTTAGGCTCATGTTTAAAAACATAACCAAATATGTTTTCCAGTAGGCTACAGAACATACCATAATCATCTTTCCAAATATAAAAAAAAAAACTTGTTAATGGGAAGTCATATTTCTATGACATGTTTCACAGTTCACTTTGTGAATAAGGTCTGGCAACGCTCTATTGGGAAGAGTAAAAGTTTAATTGCGCCCTAAAATTTGTTTTTTGAGCTGTAAACAAAGTAATAGGATTGATCTGTGATTAGACACATCAATGCTACAAAATTCCCTTTTTTATAAACAACTGCATGATATAAAAACAGAACTACACTTCATTTCTGTTGAAAATCTCCCCAGGACCTGGCGGGTTTTCATCAGTAGACTTAGTACACTCATATGTCAGTGAATTCAAATGTTCACGTTAATTCTCAGCCCCCCCCCCTGAAACTATTAAACAGCATTTAACCAATTGGCATTGCTACAACTGTTTTGATTGTCTCATCTAGCACTACCACCATTTTGAAACACGCTGAACCCACGCTGATTGGGCCACCAGCAGGGTGGCTGTGAAATTGCTAATGTGAAGAGGGATTATAGACAATAAACTCAGCGAAATAAATTGAGCTGAGAGCAATAGTCGGGTGGAGCTAGGCTAACACATGGTAGCACACAGGCTAACGCATGCTAACACAGGCTAACACGCATGCTAACACAGGCTAACAAATGGTTCATCCACCTCACAACAACCATGAGTTGACTACATCCATCCATCTATCTTTCCATCTATCCATCTAGTAACATATCTTTCTTCACCCGTGGCTAGATTACCAGATTGTTTTCTTGTGCAAGCCCACATGTAGCAAATGGTGTAGTAGACAGATAAAGCCATGCGGATGAAAAATATCAACATGAAATACACATTACACCGTCGTTTCAGACAACAAGCCACAAGCAGACAATGTGCACCTTGCCAGCCAGCTCCAAACCAGGGGGGAAGCAGTCTGCCAACAGTGGCAGTGCTTTCTGTGGCTCAGTGTCATGCAGGGTGGAGTCTGGGGTCACAGATGAATGGCTGCACCGCATTCTCCCCCGGATTCCCTTTCACAGAAGAGTGAAATGGGAAGCCCATTGACAGCCGGCCGAAAGCTATTTTCCCAGGTACTCCATATGGGCGACATATGCTAATTAGACAGGGTTAACACCGAGCTAAGCCACAGGTGACTTAGTAGAGTGCATTGTTATAATGCATTGTCAATATGACACAGCGCCACATCCATCTGCCCTTTGTCATTTCTACTTCATCATGAATGCCGAAGGTGTTTGCATGACCAACATAAGTCCAGCACATGATGTGACCCACCTTCCCACTAGGGACAGAGGTGTCAATCAAACCACTATTCTGACAGCAGAGTGTCCAACTGTGGAGATCACATGGATCTATCTGATGTATGTCTCTGCTCAAAGGAGGGAGATAGTGCAGCACAGGCATGGCAAACATGTCGTGACTGAAGTGGCCATGTCAGTGTGTATGCATTTAGCGGTAGGATAAATGGAGGCCCTGAGAGCTCAATGCACTGCAACTTTTTAAAAAACAAGACACGCAGATATAACCACAAGAACATGAAGAAAACATCTTCACCTTCAGCGAGTTTCTTAATTGCTGCGCATGTGTTGTCAAATTGATGAAGATGATTTCTTAATTCACAGCTTTTCTTCTAATTGCGCCACGTGTGTTGTCAAATCGATGACGTTATCTTAATTGCTTGTGTTTAGTTTATTTGCACGTGTTCTCTTAAGTTGTAATGTGTTCAGCTCGCAGGACCGCCGGTATTCTTATATTTATTCTTAACAATATTATAATTATCTTAAGTGCTTGGACAACAACGAACTTCAAGATGTTAAAACAATTGCCTGATTTGAAAACAAACTAAATTATCAAATTTGACAACGTCAAGAAAACATGAATTATGAAAAAGGAATCACAGCGATAAATCATCATATAAATATCTGATATCTTCATTACAAATATAGGCTTATGTTCAGCCCCAATGATTTGCTTCTTTCTGCTCAATTCATCTTTAGTTTGAGATTGTATAGTCTCTGAGAAACCAGACAATGATTTATTTAACACAGAAACAGACCCATCCCTTCTGTGCTGCAGGACAATCTATGCGGAATTAATGAATGAATAAAACATATTACTATGGATTTACCTTATATTTGGCCGCTCGCGAGACTTGCTGGGGACTGGGAATATTGTAGTCAGTTTGCTTTTCTTTCAGGGTGACAGCAGCAATAGATACATTGGATCTATTCCCCACCAACCCCTGGACAATAATGTGAGGAATTATAGGCCCATTCTGTTCTCCTGCTTTAAGTTGTATTTTATGCAGTATTCAACAACTTCACAATATGGCAATCTCAATTATGAACTAGGCCTACAACAATTGTATAATTAAATTCCAGCAACTTGTATAGATAAAGGGTGGTCTCATATCTCAAATAGATAGTTTTAAAGCATCAAACGCACTAAACACTTAATATGGTAATATATGCACTACTTACAAAATTAGGATATGCGAGGACATTGCCTTTATGTCATATGTCTGATTGCTATGTTTATTATGATGTTGGGACTTACTTACCAGTAGCCTATCTCAGTTAGACAGTTGGAGAGTATAATCATTGTGAGGCCCTTCTGGGGGAGAAACACATCTTTGCCAAACTCCTCGTTTGTTTCCTGTCACATGTGAGTTATTTAGTCTAGCGTCGTTATCATAGAATTAAGCCCCAAGGCACCATAGTAATGATGATGCTTATCAACCTCCACAACAATAGTCTACTTTGTAGCAACAAAGCATCAGGTAAACACCATCTTGTTTTTGAGGTTTATTGTATGCAGATGTAATAATGAAACGCGTGGTTAAAGGCTTTCTTTTCTGATTCATGCTCTATTTTAAGTTTGGCACATCATGATTGAACTACTAGTAAAACAAAAAAAAAGATTACAACAGAAAAAAGAGTAGTCTAGCCAGGCATGGTGCGGTTGACGACCCTGTGACCTAATTTCGACAGATATCACTTTGAGCCCAGAGCTGCAGTGTGTTCATGTGACAGGCTATGTTTCTTATAGTTGCCAAGACGTGACAGACACCATACGGCAGTGTTCCCCAATCCTAGTCCTAGTAGAGGACCACTGCCCTGCACGTTTTAGATCAATCCCTGCTCCAACACAGCTGATTCAAATTATTCGCTCGTTATCAAGATTCTAACAATCCATTCATTTAAGTTGGAGCAGGGAGACATCTACAACATGCAGGGCAGTAGCCCTCCAGGACCAGGATCGGGAAACCCTGGTGTAGAGCATATACTGTACGACCATGCGTAGGACTTGCCATAATGTTAGTTTGCATTTAACATTTCTCCTCCTGCATTCATCATCCTTCCCTTCCTCCCTTCTCACCCATAATTTGAAAGTATTTCCCTTTTGTTCTTTAATTCCTTTCCATTCATGTAATTTCTTATTCTTACTGTTCACACCTGCCTTCAGTCGAGGGACAGAGGAAAAGAGTGGTTGAATATGTTATTCATATAAAGATGATTATAAGCTGCATCTCTGAAGCATACTTTTCCTTTGCTGACGCACCATGCAACATTACTGCCAGCCACTGTTGTCCTTTACACTGCACCATAGTACAAAGCAGCAGGCTATACCTTGAAAAACACAAACCCATTTCAGTAAATGCAACAAGGCTTTTACGGGATTTTATGTGCCACACATTTCTATTATTTCGGGGGTAAAAGAATGACATAGCCTCACAATACTCACTCGTAGTGTCTTATGGGGAATGGACACGCTAGTTTCTAATTGCAGTTAGTGACCTAGACAATTAATATGCCTTATTATTATGGGATTAAACTATGCAACACTGGATTAAGTATGACCAAGTAAAGCCTTTTAGAAAATGATGGAAGTTTGCCACCTACTGGTAAGTCTCTGTGCCTGTAGTTCTTTCACAGCGTAACACCCTGGTGTCCGTGACGTTTTATCCAACTATGGACACAATTATCTCCAATCATTTCTCACTCACATGTAAAGCATATTGGTGTATGGCACTTCTCCACAGCTTCCACACTTGTCTTCAGATCGAAATACATTGGATATTTAGCATTTAAACTTTGGAGTATATTCAGAGCATAATGGCCATACAGCACAAGTAACTAAGGGAGTAACACAAATGTGTTACTATTTTTAAATGAGTCATGGCACAATTTATTCATTTATTTATTTATTAACATTATGCATAGCCTTCCAACTTAATCATTGTACAGTATACGTTGAACTTTGTGACACGTAGAATACCAGGCAGTTCGCCGCAGCGCTGCTAACTGCCCGGTGCTAATAAAGAAAGAACTGCTCCTTGTTAAGCGAAGGGGAACCAGGCCAGAGACCCATGGGCATATGAGGCAGGGGGGTGGGGCATGGCATATAGTGTGTATGTGTGTGTGTGTGGGGTTAATACATGTTAAAGCTGAGGAAAACACCCATACGTGTTAAAAGGAGGAAGGATCACTCGAAAACATATAAGGCAGTACAACCCCAGTGGGGGCAGAGCGGTGAATGTGGGTGCAGGCAGAACAGGGATAGGAATAGGACCAGATCAGAGCCCTTAATAAGACTCTTCATTCTAGTTAACATCCCCCTCGAATCAATCCAACATCTTAGATTTGTAACACGATTCTTGAGTTTGACACGTTAGCGTCTAGCTGTTAACGGTTGCTAATCTGGCCTCTCTCGGTCTGGGTATACAGTATCCCTGCTACCTAATCAGGGTAAAGTTAGGCTAGCGTGTTAAATGTGCGCTCAAACTCACACATCCCTGTGGGTTTGAAGCGAGAGCAGCAGCCGGTCGGCTCGCAACACTATGGTCAATAGCATGCAAGCAATGTGGGACACAGCAGAGAAGAGGAAACAGAAAATAAATACATCTTGGGAAGAAAAAAAAAAAAAAAGAAATCTTAATACATTATCTTAAAAATGTTCCTTTTCTTGTTTTGTGTTTTTTATATGTATATGTATAGATATATATAGATATATATATATCCTAAACACATCTTTGTACATTTTGGTATAAGTTCTCTTTCTTGACGAGAGGTCAGGGAGATGGAGGGGAAAATGGAGGGGGCGGGTCTTGGGCAATCCCACGTCCCTGATTGCCATGTGCTGATGAAGGGGGGAGGGGCACAGAAAGACTCCTCCTCACTCCAACCATCTCAGTCTCTCGATGATGGAAGAAGGGCGGCACAGCAGTGAGAGGACAAGCTTATAGGACATCCAGAACACAGGAAGTAGGACACCACATCTAGTTCTTCTTCTTCCTTTACTTCCTCTTCGGGACTAGAGCCAGCGGCCCGGACACGGAGCTCCACTATCTCTTATCTGGAAGGGGAGGGGGTAGGGGAAAGGGGGATGGGGGGGGGGTCATGGGATCAACTAAAGTGACGACCAAAGCACCCGTACAAATGAAACGCATGTTCACGGCATCTGTAAACATACCTTTGTTGCTCTCCGTGTCTGGTGGTGACCTCTCTGGTCTTTGACGTATTAAATTATTAAACTTGGCCTCAACGTCCTTCAAGAGAATAAATATAAACACGAGAGGTCAAACTACATTAACTATAGCTGAAATACAGACAGAGAGAGAGAGAGAGACAGCGTATGTGTACCTTTAGATGGTTGAGGTCAGCCTGCAGTGACCTAAGGTGAGAGAGGACCTGTCTGCTGAAGGAGGAGAGGCTCCCTGCCTGAGAGGCGGAGGAGAACCTCAGGTTGATACCAGAGTCTGCAGGACAGCCCCGGGAGGTGCTGAGCTGCTTCCCTGTAGCTGCCGCCATGATCTCCTCATCCGTGCTACTCTCCCCCTGGCCGCCGTAGCCCTCTAGCACCAGGTATCCTGCTGAGGAGGAGGAGGAGCAACACGTCTATAAGTATCGCTAGCTTGGGAGGGGCTACCTTCGGTTTGCCTTCAGTCTGGACGACCTGGAAATTATTGAAAACCAGTCCGAACCACAAGTGGTTCTACGGGCGTGGTGGAACTTTGACGTCAGCTGACGGCAATACTGTCAGTCAGCTCATCCTGCCAAGTATCTTGCCCGCCTTTGTTTATAATCAGCTTTAATCAGGCGTGAAAAGTTGAACCCGACAGGGGCTCCGAGTCCAAGCGTTTTGAAGCCCGAACCCGATTACAGCCTGACATTCTTATTACAACTTTCCCAGGCGAGGCTGAGCATTGCCATAGTCAGAACTGTATGCGTATCACTAACTGAAGCAGAGATCTCAGCTCTAGATAGTGCAGCTCAGCCTCATGTTATGACGGAATGGCTAAATGGAAGCCTATACTGAACAACTTTCTGGAAAGAAGCTAGGAGCTAATTAGGGAATGATGCACTATTTGTCATAAAAACGGTAAACAAAGCATATGCAGCTGCTTTTCTCTGCATTAGCCTAAATCGTATAGTCTTTGGTACTATAGGTTATTTGGCAAGAACACTTGTTCAATGTTTTATATTTATGAAAACTGCTTGTACTGCTGCTTGTAGAAATATATTCACCTCCTCAGCAACATCCATTTTCGAATTTCTCTGTAACAACGGATCAGTGAGGGGGTGGAACAGGCTGAACAGGCTGAACAGGCTGATACCGGCAGATACAGATGTGACTGAGATATGACTTAGGTTTCTTATAGGCTACTTAACACGCTGCAAATTAAATATTTATATTAATTAGCCCGGGCCCAGACGATCGGGCCGAGATCTCAAGCTGTACTTTGAATGGACGGCTTCCCAGACGATTGTGCGTGTCAGGTTGCAAATGAGGATGGTCACATAGTGTAGCATGACGGCATCCAGCGTACTCACCATAGTCCTCTGGGGTGTCGAAGAAGCCCGTGTCCCCGGAGCCCGGGTCCAGAGGCGGCTCCTCCGGCTGGACGCGGCTCTTCTCTGAACCGTTGTGGACCATCACCCGCGCGCGGCTGTCGACGGGCGTCCGCAGGGACGTGGTCCTGAGCAGGCGGGCCCCAGAGGAGCGCTGGGCCCGCTCAATGGCCTCCTGCGACATCAGCTGGGTCACCAGCACCTGCTTCAGTGCGGCCACTAGGGGGAGACGGGAAGACACAGGGCTCGACTCCATGGCAGGAAGACAAACTACGCAATGTTCACGTGGAACACGGCAGGCGGCAAACACTGTCTGGACTGAAAGTCAGACAGAATGGCCGTCGCTATGGTGGTTGCTATGCCGCATTGTTTACATGATAATTTATTAAAAAAAACTATTCAATACAATTATTCATTGGCAAATGTTTTATGTAGTTATTTTAATATTGTATCAAGTATTATAGTGTTGTTGCAATAAAAGTATTACCTTCTCCGTGTCAATGTTTTTTCTGTGTGTGAGGGAACTACAAACATCCTGTTTTGAATGCCGTCTCGGAGGACGGCAAAAAGTTTAAATATTTTAACTTTGGGCCGCATGCCATTTAGAGCTATAATCGGGCCTGATGCTTCAACACGCTGCAAATTATTTGTATTAATTCATAGATTCATCCCGAACCCTGCCCGTACCCGGCGTGTCTGTTGTAATATGTGAGAGATAAAGGCCGACCCAACCTGACTGTTCGGGCTGATATTTCAAGCTCTAGTGCCATTTGCCGGATTTGTTTGCCGACCACAAGAAATATCGCCG
The DNA here is from genome assembly GCA_026546735.1 of Forbesichthys agassizii. Lineage (NCBI taxonomy): Eukaryota > Metazoa > Chordata > Actinopteri > Percopsiformes > Amblyopsidae > Forbesichthys > Forbesichthys agassizii. The sequence goes on along the minus strand of JAODLL010062018.1, from coordinate 8,111 downwards.
TGCCGCTCTCGTCCGCTAACATGATGTCCGGTCTGCAGTGTCAAGGGTGCTGCTTACATGTTCTGAGTGCCTCGTCTGCCCTAGAGGGGAAGAGGCTGAAGGAGTCTCCTTCACCGCCGTCCTCAGAGACTTGGTAATGGAGCTCTGGGCCCGCAAAGCCTTCCTCCTCCTCGTCCGTCGTCTTCACGCCTTCAAATCGATTGCAGCCCGGAGAAGAGCTCTGTACCGCGTTTCTAGAGGCTGGGCTGCTCTCTTTGTCTGGGAAGGTTAAGGTTAATAATTACACTTAATGGCTTAGGTTAAGGACACCGTATGTGTTTGTTTGTCTTCAATTACCTGCAGACCGGTTGCTGCCCGTGGAGGTTCTGTCTGGCTCATTGCTCAGTCTGGACACACCTGCTGTTATGATCTCCACACCATCTCTGTCTCCGCTGGCAAAACACACACGAATTACAACACTCGCTAAGCGATCACAATTCACATGACGGCACAGAAGAGGATGGCGCGCCGTACTTATTCTGAGGTGACGGTGTGACGCTGTGAGGCTTCTCTTTCATGGCGTCGGCACTTTGCGTGATCAGCCGTTGCCACCTGGTAGTGGTGGTTGGGGGAGGGGGGCATACCAAGTTAACAACAGGTAAATAGCCATGGCATCGGTGAACACAACACGTCTGACTACTCACATTCTCTGATCTGACACCGTAGACGCCATCAGCTCATAGATTTGGGGTCCGTTGTCCGACACGGAGAGGACGAAGAAGGACTTGTTGTCTGGCAGGAAAAGGGGGAACAGACAGGGGTCCAAATAGATTTAGGTGACGGCCTAATGTGCACATAGCCACAGGAGATGGATTGCAAGCTTAATTACAAATGTGCTTTTTGTTTGGTTATCTAGTCATCTTGTCATTAATAAAAGGCGTGTAATGTGCTTTACTGTTTTATGTATGCAGAACTACATTTAGCAGACACTTTTCCTCTTACGGTGAGTTCATTTGTCAATAGAGGAACAGGTGAACCTATTAATATTCGTGTGCAAGGTCTGAAAGGCAAAACCGCCGATAGTGATGCTAGTGACTGACCTGTGGCCACCGGGCGCACCAGAACGGTGTTGAGCTTGATGATGGGACTGAAGATGTGCTTGGTGTCGGCCGTACCAGCCTGGTTCTTGCTGTGGCACTTCAGTAACAAACGCTCGTCCTGTTTCTGCAACAGCACCAGAATGTCCTCCAGTAACAGAGTGTATAGCTCTGAAAGAACAATGTTGTTAGCAAGCTTGATGCCTTCAGGAAAAAACTACCTTTTTGGAAACATGGAAAATACAGTTGTGGAAGAGTTGTGGAATTGGCACAGGCAATAGCATACCAATTGTCTTCTCTTTGTTAATTTTCCATGACAGTGATCCCTCATGCACCAATGTTTTCTTTGTTAGATCCAGGTTCTGTAGGACAATAAATCATTAGCAAGACATTTTCAGAACGAATGATACTGATTTGATCAAATATCAATGCTCATGATCACCTTGAGCTCTAGGATCATGGGGTTATCAGTCTGCTTTAAAGAGGAGAGGTCCAATCTTCTCTGGTAGTCCTCCAACCTCTAAATGGAGGAGTGAGGTAAAACAAGAAAAAAAGATGACTTACCATTTAGTAGTTTCATTAGCATTACATTAGCAGAATACATTGATTGTATTGCCAGATGTAGTCTAACAGAGATATTTGTTAAGTCCCTCGTCGCAAAAATCATGTTTTTCCATTTGTGGTGTTGTTGTGGTGTTGTTTGTGACCCAAAAGGAATCATTTTGAAATCTGTCTAACGTGTCACACATTGCATGCCAAAATTCCACTCTGGGGTAAAAAATAGAGTCAGTGTCAGATTTGACCCGAGGCGTGACACATTTTCTGAATTGTAACCAAACATCTCGGGACATACTGTATCCACGGGCCCTCTATCAAAAAGCAAACAGAAGAAACAGATCAAACAGTTGGAGAATGGAATGGCATGGGGTGCTCAAAAAGTGCTCTAATAAAAGACAAATGGCAAGGACGGCAGTGAGCAAAAAACACAAATGTGGCAGGCAGGGAAACAGAAGGAGGACACATCGTGAGAAGATGGAGAGGGTGGAGCTGACACGGAGAGGGAGCACATTATTATACCTGCTTGTCCTCAGACTCCTTCACAGCCAGGCTGACGTGATTCAGGACCATTCTACAGCACTCTCCAGCCTGCTTCACCTTGCCTTTCTCCACCGCATCGTCTGAAAGGCATTACGGCATCGAACAAAGACTCAGCGCTCCGTGCTGTCGCCGCAGGGGGCGGTCTGGCAAATTGATATTTCCCACCGCCATTAACACACTGTCATTCTGGGGAATTATGATAAAGCGGCGTGGGCATTATGGTCCTATAATAGCCGGTTATACTTTATCGTTAGTGCGTTCTCTCAGTGTGAATTCAAGCCCCGGCTAAGATTAAAATGATGGGCCAAATAATGGTGGCGACATTTCCCAAAATGTGCATTACCGCCCCAGGATAATTAAAATGATAATCTCTCCATTTGTCTGTGTAATCCACTAATGGTTGGCATGCCGCCATACAGAACCCCTGCTCTAATGAGACTTAATTTAGCTCCACCACCCTTCTTTTCTTCAACTCCAGAGCTAGACACCCATTGCCTACCGTATCCGTGGACATTTATACTAATTTGAAATACAATGAATTTCCACAGTGATTCACAGGATAGGCAAATGATCCTCCCCAACGCATAAATCACATTATATATATAATTAAGTTAACTAGAGTAAGTATACAATCCCACTGACCCTTGGTGTAGAAGTAGGCCGCATGCATTGATCTTGCTACGGGAACGTCAATAATTCCCAATCCAACAGGACAAGGAGCCATCTGAGAGCAAGCCTTGCGCACTAGCAAACATTATCCACTAGCGGAGTGTGCAGCTAACTGGAAGCTCTTTGGCAGGAGACCATGCTGCCCAAACACAGCACTGGATGTCCTCTGGCCGCCCTGTAAATTCCTCTAGTCACTGGGATACAGCGCCCACAGGGGGACATGGTTATCAGTTGCTGCTGTGTGCACATCATTGAGGGGCTATGTAACGAGCAGGTCCACTGGGACCAGCTATAAGTGCACACGTGCCAACACGGTGTCAATGCGACAGAGCTGGAATACGCTGTGAACGAGGAAAAGTAGCCTTCATGTGATCTTTGAAATAGAATGAGACGCCGACATTAAAACGGGGGGTGACCTTGCGGTTAGGAAAACGTCCTGAAAATAAGGGGTAGGTTACTTCTATCCCCCGCCAGCAGACTGCCTCTGAATGTGACCGTGCACCCAGGGCCGGGTCAGACCACGACTGGGAGCAGCAATGTGTTGTACCTGTGCAGTTGGCGATGTTGTCCAGTAGCAGGGGGTACTTGGTGAGCCTCTGCATCTCTACGGGTATGATGTCCTTCAGCTGCAGCCTGCGACACAGTCTGTTACTCTCTGCCTCCTGTGGACACACACACACCAGCACACGCAGCTTGGTTACGCTTCAGTACGCTCTAAATGGCCAAGATGTATCATTTAACTTCTGTCCATTCCCACTAGTGACCAAATCAGATTAGACTACTGGTAGTTTACATTTTCCTCAGCCGCATGCCTTTCAGTTCTCTCTGGGATACATATAAGGAACTGAAATTAAATACCTGATACATTCTTTACACTTCATTTTATCATATATTACTGTGTATATTGTGTTTCATTGTAATTGTAAACGGTTTAGATTCAATAACACTTTAGGAGGGGATAAATCAAGGTTATTGGAACAGCCATGCAGCGTTTATAGAAATAAATGATGCAAATGTAAATTATTCCGCAGTGCCTCCCTCACATTATACAACACTGACCTTTAAACAAGGAACTGAGTGATATGGACATTAGGCTCATTTTGTTTCTTCTATACTTCACAAGAACTCAAATAAATAATTAAACAAATCATTTTAGTTCATCAATAAACCCAGCAGGTGAAAATGGCTGCAATGCATTGCAATGCAGAAGGTAAATATAAATGTATGCACTGCAAATATTTACTCCATCACAATCGCCCGTTCTAAGGTGGAGTGTTTATCACATCCGGCTAACGGGTCATGGGTGTTGAGGATGGCCCTACCTGGATGAATGAGGCAAAGCGAGAGTCTTTCTTCTGCCTGGTCTTGATGATCTCCAGAGCAAACGGCTGGTTGCTACAGAACGTCCCCACGGCCTGCTTGATCTTCTCCTCTTGGTCACCGCCAAACTGGAGCCACCCGAGACAAGATGGGGACAACACTCGGTGAAGTCAGGCGATCTGGGTCATGGGCGGTTGCCATGGAAACGTCTAGTATTTAAACTAGCTTGGTTACAACAAGCAGTGACTCCCAGGACAGGGGCTGGGCCTCGATTCTCCATGGCAACAGTAGTTTAAGTGATCAATGGCATGCCCCCCCGAGCTGTGTGGTACCCTACTTATCCCCCAGAACAGCACGCCTAAATGAGGCTGCTATGGGCACACTTGACGGTTCATGAACTGGGTTTATAGAGCGCCATTCTAACCTTCCAGCCACTCAAAGCGCTTTACGTTATGTTCTTCACCCATTCATACGGCGATGTCAGCAATGCAAAGTGACACCTGACCACCTGGAGCAGATTCTTTTATTAATTACGATTCATTATTTGTCTTGCTCGGAGCTACGGGGTTTCGAACCAGCGACTTATTGATCACGTGTCCCCCCGCTCTACCCGCTGTGCCACTGCCACCAAGAAACATAGTACATATGGTAAGATGCTGACAACTGCGCTTTTCCATAACTGATCATCCCATTCACATCTCTGTAGAGATATGTAGAATTGTAATATACCATTGTTTTTTATTATACTGTACAATATAGGCATACTATACAACTTACTGCCCTATGATACTATTTTGACAAAACACATGACTCCATTAAGCTTTAAAGAGCCCTATCCTACCATTACAACATTTGCTATATATTACACATGAAGAAATCTAAGCAATCTAAGCAAAAAGTACAAACACAATGGTTCAATTTCTGTTAAGACCACAGATTCTCCCCTTCTGCATCACTCATCTTGAAATCGATTCAACAGTAGAGAAGGTTTCAAAAAAAGGGAATACGATTTTTAAGCGGGATATTTTCACTCACCCAAGACAGCAAGTCATCTCCTATCTGATCAATTACTGAAGACTCATTCTTCTTCCGGATAGCTGTCATTAGCTCCAATATTGACGCTGCAAATCAAAGGAGCGATACAAGGGACATTCAGTGCGTGTCAGGAAAGGAATCAACAGAACATATAATGGCTCGCAAATCAATTCAATATTTTTTAATTGGGCATTTCACTTTTGTTCTAACTTGTTATTGCCTTGTTTTGTTTAGGTCTTGCATGAGATATTAATTCGTTATTTAACTGTGTATGTCCCCAGAAACAAGCAAGTCAGAATTACTGCTGTTTTCTTATCGCTATACTGTATTTCAATTAGCAATACATGCTTTCTACTAGGAGTGTGTTGCAAATCAACATCACTGGCTGGGGGCATGCCAGAAAAAATAGCATCGATGTGTATGTGTGCTCCATGCCGTGCCGTACAGTGCAGCAGCAGGATCTCCTCCAGGTTTATGAAGATGTTCTTGATGTCAGCAGGGGGCAGGACGGCCTCTTTCGAGAGCTTCTGGTAGAAGACTCTGTCCAGGACCGTCAGCATCCGTACATGGGCGCGCTCAGTGTAGAAGAGCTCTGGAGACAGAGAAAACACGAGAGATCAACAAATGTGTCGTTTTGTTAGTAACATCATTTTTTGTTTAGTTAAACCAGTCACCAAACGCAATATTCTTAAATCAGGAAAACACATGGTTCATTATCACACGATTCAGTTACAAAAATCAATACCAAAATCACAATCAAATGTGAGTTTTTGATGTTGATTAAACTGGTTATGGGAGTGTATTACGGAATGATATGGGGGAGGGGGGCAGTCATTTGTTTGCCCTATATTACAGTGACCTCCTCACTACAGGGCTGAACTGAGATTGAGATCCCGCGGGTCCCAACACAAATCTTGCAGTCAGTTTTAACTTTGATGTCTGATCCTTAAAAGTGTGGAAAAGTTTTAAAATGTCTTGAGATGTCAAAAAAACATGTAAAAATATCTTATTTTTATTATACATTTATAACTGTCTCTGTAATACACAAGAGCATGTTAATGTTTGTTGATCATTGCTGTGGAAACCATATGAACTCTGAGTTTAGCTTTATGGGCTTCACTTCCCGCTACCATTTCTTCAAAATCGTTGTGTGGTGTGTGTGTCTGGAAGTGCCGTGCAGTTCTACTCTTTGCTTACGCATTTCTGATTGCGGGTGAGAATGGGAGTGGATACAAACGTTATGGGTGCGAGTGGAAGTAGAACACATGTTGTGGGAGCGTGCAGCAATGGTCAGAAATTCAGCGTGATTAGGATAAAAAGTGCAGGGCTCTAACTCCTCACCATTGATGACCTCCTGCCTTTTAATCTCATGTGGCCTCAGACCAGCAAGCACCTCTCTGCCCACTATCTGCTGCCAGTTCAGGGGGTCCTGCTCCGAGTCGGTCCCCTGGTCATCCTCACTCTGGATGTCTGGGGCACCCACATTTTCAAACCTAAAAAAAAAAAGAAGAAAGATATCTATATATATCTATATCCATCCATCCATCCATCCTAACCCGCTTATCCAGAGTCAGGTCGCGGGGGGCAGCAGCTCCAGCAAAGGACCCCAAACCTCCCTTTCCCGAGCCACATAAACCAGCTCTGACTGGGGAATCCCGAGGGGTTCCCAGGCCAGCGTGGAGATATAAACTCTCCACCTAGGACTGGGTCTTCCTTAAGTCCACGTCCCCAGAGCCAGCCTTTGCCACCTGGGTCTAGTCTGTCTCGAGGCCCCTGACCTTCACTGCAATGTACCCGACCCCCATGGTACCTCCCACGAGTGGTGGGCCCATAGGATGTGTGTGTGTGTGTGTATATATATATATATAATATTATTGAAAAGCACCATATTGCCTTATTTGTTTGTATTTTAGCAAGAAAGTCCCATTTCTGAGTCAGACTCTTTTACAAGAGACACCTGACCAAGAGGGCAGCTCACACAAAACAGATGGACACCAAGAATGGAAACCTGAAGGCTTACCTTCTTGCGGCCCCGGGCGTCCCCTCCAGGACTCTGCTGGGAGGAAATCAATACAAAAACCAAGGAACACGGAAATCAACCATTGCAATCAGCATCGGTGAGGTAAACGGGAACGGTAACCAATCAGATGTTAGGTGCTCCTCACCTGTCTGTCTCTCCGTCATCCTCCTGAAGGAGGTCCAGGCCGTACGGCTCAGTGTGTGACGCAGGGTATGGAAGGCCGTCCAGCAGGTCTGCCTGAGGACTATCACCCAGCCTGGGGAAGCCCAGCGTCGGAGTCCCGCCTGTGAGGACCAGATACTTTACATGCAACTCTCACTCTGACAACACACGCCTTGTGACTTCACTTATTCTATATTTTTGTTGCCCCTGACAGTTGCTCACAGGTATCTGCGTCTCTGCTATTGTCTGAGCTGTAGGTGGCGCTGTTTGGGGGCGACGTGGTCACAGACGAGGAGTGAGTGAGGTCCGAGCCCTCGCTCGACTGACTGCTTCTCAGACGGCCAGATTCCTGGTGCTCATTGGCCCCCAGTGTGGGCTGGGAAAACTGCTTCTGGGGTCTGTGACGGCCCTCCGCGGTCTTGCCAGCTGCGTGGAGACAGAACCATCAAAACCTCCACTACAACAACGGGCACAAGAGAATTGTAATCTTTTCATTGTGCTTTCAGGAGAATCGTTTTGGAGCAGCATAGCAGCATTATCGTGCTGGTATATAAACAAAGGATGGGTGATACAGCACATTACCATATTCATTTTTATGTATGACATTTTATATTACTGCAACAGCACCATGTGGAAGGATGGAAGGAACAGCTCATACAGTTGCAAGAAAACGTATGTGAACCCCTTGGGATTACGTGGAGTTTTGCATGAATTGGTCATAAAATGTGCTC
>JAODLL010062007.1:1861-17787 GCA_026546735.1 Forbesichthys agassizii | reverse complement strand
GATTGGAGGGTTGGGATGATGAGTGTAACATGAGTGTTGGTATTACTTTATTTTGTATATATTGTATTGTTTTAACTTATTTTGAATTGTTTTTAATGACATCAGTGAAGCACTTTGTGTTACATGAATTTCTATGAAAAGTGCTATATAAATAAAGATTGATTGATCGATTGATTGATAATGATCTACACATCTACAGCAGGTATATACTGGTACCTTTGTCACACAGCAGGCCTCCCCAGTTCCTCTCACAGGTGCATTTCCACGGCACGTCGCAGGTACCATGGACACACCCTGGGTACGGCACACAGTCGTCACAGAACTGACCCTGCCAACCATAGTTGCACCTGAAAGCACGAAACCACACACACACACACACACTTTGTTAGCACAAATCATGAGCCTCCGGTGCTGAGAAATGAATACAAAGTGCAAAAACCTGCAGTTCATCGAACGGCCACTTGAGGCTTGCTGCAAAAAGGGAGTCAATCCCCATAGACTCAAATGCTAAAATGACCGACTTTATTTTTGCTCTAAACAAAAAGCAGTTATGGTAAATAGGGGGCGCTACAGGTGGAGTGAGGTTTTGCAAAGATGGCAATCGCCAGAGTCTTGGGGGGTCTGTCTATTTACATATACAGGCTATGGTCTGTGTCCTGCCTGCCTGCTCGTCCAGCAGTCTAACCAAACTAACGTGGTCGTGGGAGACATTCCGGGGCGTGAAGGGTTAAGATCACTTCCAGTGGCACCTGAGCCGTGTGTGTGTGTGTGTGTGTGTGTGCTGAATCTTCATGACAACACGGCGCTATTCCCTGGCTGTCACGGCGACGGGCCAGCCAGCTGTCTTGTCAGTTGGCTGCTATTTTGAGCCCTCTCCACCTCTCTCTCAGCGCTGCCAGTAAAGGCCTTCACAACATGGCCGTACTCCTGGCTGGGGTGGGTTGAAATGCATGCAATACACACCCCCCGCCCCCCCCCCCCCCCACACACACACACACACACACACTAAACGGGGGAGGGGGGGGGGGCGTTGCTCGGCAGAGAAGGCGCCCAACGCCACAAGAACATCAGCAGTGCCGCTGCTGATCACAAGTCCTCATTGGTTAGTCACGGCTCCCCTCATTATGGCACACCCTCATTGGTTAAAGGTATCATAACACTCCCTCATTGGTTAAAGGTGTCATAACACTCCCTCATTGGTTAAAGGTGTCACCGTACTCCCTCATTGGTTAAAGGTTAAAGGTGTCACCGTACTCCCTCATTGGTTAAAGGTGTCATAACACTCCCTCATTAATCAAAAGAGTATTCATTGGTTCAAAGTGTCATGGCATGCACTCATTGGTTGGTAAAAGACTTAAACGACTTCTTTGAAGCCTCAGGAAGTAAAGCTGCGGTCAGGTGATTTGTTTTAAAAACAGCAACGTTAACATTTAAGCTCTCAAACTAAACCTAGCAACATCACTTAAAACATGTAAACGGACTTACGTTCAACTTTAATAGAGCCAATTTCTTTTTATCCTTCCTCCTGCTTCCATGTACAGCATAGCTCTTTGTTAACCACAATGGACTTGTTGTTTACAGTAGTAACGTTTACAAAGAAACAAAGGTTTTGCAGATTTTTGCGAAAGGTCAATTAACATTCATGATGTTTTTAAACAGCCCCCTGCCCCCGCATAGCGTAGATTTTTAACAACAGATTTACAACTTAATCCTGCTTGGTAAACGTGTGGTTCTGCTTGAGAACACTGTTTGGAACAAGGCACATTGTTACACAGGCCAGGGAACAGGGCACATGGTTCTTTCTGGCTTATTTGTGGCAGCCATGACGCTGATGTATGTCTAACCGTTCTGCGGTGTGCTAGCACGCGCTGGGGTCGAATTCCAGCGTCTGCCGCGCTCGGTCTCTCGTCTTGGCAGGGGTGCCAAGAGGTCACAAAACCTTCAGAGCACCGCCAAGCTTGCTGCGTCGCTCGCGGTGTGATTTATCATCGTGGCAAGCCCCCTGACAATGTCTGAACAAGCCTCTGTACCAGCCTAGCCTAACTAACTACACTTAAAGACTAGCCCGAGACATTCCTGAGGAACGTCATACAAGTATGACTATAATAGAGTTATAATATCTAACCTAATTTAAACCCGACATCAATATAATAATACAAATTTAAAAAGCTCTGTAGCTTCTGCCTCGTCGTCGGTCTCCATCTTGGGAGGACTTCTGTCCTTCTTGGGTTCCTTCCTGCCCTGAATTCCTGCTACATTCCTACTCCCTTTCGTGGAAGTGTGTGTCTGAGCGGGAGGAAGGGAGACTCCCAGGTGATCACAGGACGCCCTCCCCACGCGCATCCTGAAACCCCCGGACCGTCCCGGATACGGCTGTTTCACGTCATGTTTGTCAAACCGACGTTTTCCGGAGCAGGGTGCACATGACACAGGCAGACCATTCGCTTCCTTCCCCCAACAGCCTGCAATGCTGATAGGGGAGGGGGGAGAAGAGATCTGATGGGACACGTTTCTAGTAGGCAGATTCAGGCTCAGACAGCCAAACTACTCTCAAAGAAATTCAAGTTATAAAGATGGAGCATTGGAACGCATTTTCAATGGAACGCGTATCTCCCACGCATGGACAGACAGATAGATCTACCACGCATGGACAGACAAGATACCTCCACCACGCTTGGACAGACAAGATACCTCCACCATGCATGGACAGATAGATAGATCCACCACGCATGGACAGACAGATAGATCCACCACGCATGGACAGACAGATACATACATCCACCATGCTTGGACAGACAGATACATACATCCACCATGCTTGGACAGACAAGATACCTCCACCACGCATGTACAGACAGATACATGCGTGGCATGAAACAAATTACTTTACCACAAAACATTTTGCTGCAAAAATACTGTTGGCCTCAGATTGATCATAGGTACTTGGGAATTAATGTAATGTACTCAAAATACCCATTAACACGTTCAGAGATAAATAATGGCAATATTATGGTGAAATCCCTGGACCTCCCCATTGACTTACATGGAACACTGGGTCGTTCTGGTCTGCATAAAAGGTGAAAAGTCATCCCCGACACCCCCTCCCATCCTCTTTTAAAAAAAAATCTGTTTAACCCTCTCTGTTTCCAATCTTTCTGCTATTCTTGTGTCAGGGCAACAAGGTGTGTGGTGTGATTTGGCCATCTTGGCGGCCATCTTGTTAATGCCTCCAGGCAATAATTTCAGGTTAACAAATTCACGCCCCTGTCTAAATGAATGGGAAGAGAGTGATACCTGCACTTTGAACAGTCACCCAGTCACAATGTCAAGGCAAGGAACTGTACTTACATCGCCCTTTGAATACTTGAGGCAGATTCACGGTGCTTCACATAATATGTATTAGGTAATGCATTCAAACAAAACATTGCATGTATAGGACTAACCAGTTATATCTGTAAAACACTTTGCCCCAAAAAAGGTTTAAAAGCTCTAGTCAGTCACTGTCATCAAACTTGTCGATATTTAAACTCAAATAAAAAACACCTCTCCCTTGAATGCCATAGCATTAGGTGCTCCCTCAGAAGCTCAGCCCCTACATTAAAACACATTGCCAAGGCTGAAATAGTGTTGTTGTGTGGTGTGGTCTGCCCTACTTTGTGTTTCTTTTTACAGAGCCAGGGCTGTGGAAGATTATTTCTTTCAGCGCGTTCACACTCACACACGCGTGGTGAATTAGACAAAAAGTGCTATTAGCTTACAAATCGCTGACTAGACCTTTAAGAAGGGGGTTACCTGCACTCTCCAGGGGCAGAACAGCCACCATGCAACAGGTTGCAGCCTTGCCTGCAGATCGCTGGAATAGAACACACACACACACACAATAGATGCTGAAATGGACTCCTGTGTGCGCACACACACACACACACGCATACACACGTTTGTGCTGTGTTGACGTTGCTAGGGCAATGCCTTAATCTTTCCTAGAGGTTGGGTGAAGTATTAATGATCGGTTCACCTACCCCATCTAACAAGTTGCTCTGGTGAATGGAAGGAGGGGGAGGGGGGGGGGCAGCCTTGTTTGTTGTCAGACAAGCAGAGAGAATTCACGGGAGGGGGAGCAGACATCTTTATAGCCTGTGTGTACGACGACATTACCTCCCTCGTAAAGCCCTCCCCTGCCCTTACTCTGAGGTCGGCTGGGTGATTTATTACAGACACCCCCCTCCCCACCCATGCAGGGTGAGCCACACACACACCTATCACTGTTTTTAAAGCTTAACGCATTTAGCTTGATGTTCTGTTCTCGGTGTGTGACAGCTTTACTGAGCATTTATGTTCTGTCTAGAAATCACAGCCACACAATGCAGCACAACTGTATTGTGCTAGTGTATGTTAATACAGTAGCACTAATTCAGCAACGCTATAGCAGTAATGCTAACGTGATAATGCTGTAAGGCTAATGCAGAAACACTAACGCTTTAAAGCTGTGATGCTAATGCCATCATGGTGTAAGGATATAATGCAGCAATGCTAACAGTAATAATGCTATACTCTCACTCTTGTTCAACTTTATCATGATTGCACATGTCAAAAGTACAAAAGGAATGATATGAAGCTGCAACACTATAATGCTGTAATGCTAACGCTATAATGCTACAATGCTAAAGCTACAATGAAGAAATGCTAATGCTATAATGCTGTAATGCTAAAGCTACAATGCTAAAGCTATAAGGCTGCAATGCTAATGCTATAATGCTGTAATGCTAAAGCTACTATACAGCAATGCTAACGCTATAATGCTGTAATGCTAATGCTGTAATGTTATAATGCTAAAGCTACAATGCAAATGCTATAATGCTGTAATGCAATGCTAACGCTAATAATGCTATAGCTCTATAACACAGCAAATCCAAAAGCTCACCTGTCCTGCACTCAGAGTCCATCCACCCATCCAGGCAGACGCGGTGGCCGGCCTGCTCGCAGCGGTAGTGTCCGAAGTAGTCGTTGCGGGGCACGCACAGCTGGTTGCACTTGTTGCCATAGTAGTGCTCGTCGCAGCGCACGCGCATGCGGTAGGCCAGCCGCGCCACGGGCCCATCGTGAGACACGCTCTGCCATTGGTCGCCCGGGTTCAGCATGCCCGTATGCACATTGCGCTCAATGAGCAGGGCCTCATCACCTGGAGAGCATGCACGCACACACACACGCATACAAACACACACACGGCAACACGCACGCACACACACACACACGCATACAAACACACACACGGCAACACGCACGCACAGACAGAAAAGGATGATGGGTGTTTGACCTTGGTCAGCCTTGAACAACACGTTAAGCACCTCCCTGCAGATGCACCTTGCCTCCTTGTTCCATTTAACTACTCCCCCACCACAGACCATGACAAGACAATGAGTTGTCACTAGTGGAAGAACCAGGTCATGGTACCGTCAAACAGCAACAACAACAGAGCTCCTCCCGTCCCACCCAACCATCTCCGGCTCTTTGCAATGCATTACAAAATGTCCACACAGCATTCTAAAGAATTAAAGGCAAATTGCAGGTTAACCCTCTAACTCCACAGCTTTCTCGTGCTGACTATCGGCAGGAATAAATATCAAAAACATGCCGGTCAAGTGTGCAACTTGTCCAGCATGTTTTTGAGAAACAATGGAAGCAAATGGCAGATTAAATTAAGGGATAGTTTCCGGAGCGATAACAATGGATGGATTACTTGCTGATAACCACTGTTGATACTTAATATTACGGTAAGGAAGTCTCAGTTCCCGGTTCACCACTGGTGTAAACAGATCCTTAAATACTTCGACAACGACAAACATCAAAAACTGATATCTTGTACTTAGATATAGATGCAGATAGCTCACTGACAATACCAGCAAAGCTCAAACTATCAGCTGTTCAGCCTAGGAATGCATTATCCATGCTGTCAACATGCATCTAATGGGAGCTCTGGTTGTGGCACTGCAATGACACATGACACTGCAGCTCTGCACCATAGGACCCAGAGAAAGAGACCCTTTTACTAATCGTTCACATGTTAAGAGTATTGATCCATGTAATGCATGCATTGTTAAATATTCTTAATGGGGACAACCGTTTATTCATTCATGACATTTCCATTCAAATAGTTGCCTTTGGATAGAAATCTCGTCTCTGTACAGTCTGTCAATCGCTATGCATAAGTGCTACTACAGGGGGGGGACTGCTAGCCTCTGCACTAGAGAGAACGGCCCGATACCCACAGTATCAACACTATGAATCCTGATTGGTACATTTTGATATAAACATTGTTTTTTTCTTTTAAGAAGTCTGTATTGGAGGGACTACAGCCCCAGTCTCCCCAGTCCATTACAATACGTCACATTAGCAACTGGCACTGAATGTCCAAAAAAAAGACCCCTGTAAGGAAGTCAGCACTTGGTGAGGTAGCAGATTTTCATTGGCCGTTACCACCATCACTCACAAGACTCCATAAGTAATTCCGGCACGAACCAAGTGCAGTGCTTTATCTACTGTACACATTTATTTCCATTTATTTTAAGCAGTGTCCATAGCCTACTTATTGAACAGATTTACAAAACCTGCAAGAAGCCAGATTGGCGTCGTTAAGTTAGTACAGATTTTAAGTGTTAAAGGTTATGTCCAATTTGGTCATCGAGTTACAGTATCTAAAATACCTCTCGTGTCAAATAGGTGGGTCTAGTGCAGTTAAGCCAGCGCTGTATCCCAGACTAGATGGAAAACGACCTCAGCGGCATCGCCCATCCCTACATATAGCACACAGCGACGTGCATGAGCTTGAAGGCCCGCACCCCGGGGGAATTTTTAAGTATGCAATTCAAATTCATTGCATGCAAATAGAGCCATTTTGGGTCCATGGTACTGAGCGCCAGTGTCTTAGGGGCTCTCTCTCTCTCGCTGTGTGCGTGTGTGTGTGAGCGTGCTGCTAGCGTTTAGCTGTCACGCCAACACTCACAGTGAGAATCCCATGTGGCTTTGAGGGGTCGGCATAACGGCCGCCACTGCCACTAAGAAAGCAATCTTTATCACAGTGGGATCGGAGCGCTCAAACATTCTCTGTGGAAATACGAGGCCCACAATTTCCTTTGACTAACACACACGCACGTACGCGCGTGCGCACACACACACACACACGAGCGTGTGTGCCTTCCTCTGCAGCGGGCCGACACAATGTCAGACAGCGTTGGACAAGCCAAACAGAAATAGCCCCCGTCAGTTTCCACAGGGAGAACAATGGACGCAGGGCCTGAGCCGGACCCCGCCGGCACGTTGTCTAAACACGAAGGGCCCGGTCGGCCGCTCCAATCCCGCTTCCTGCTGGGTAAACACGGGCAGCGACAGTAGGGTAGTCTCGCAGAGCAAGCCTTTAATTTGGCGTCTGGGAGAGCCAGCGCTGGCTGACTGCCTCAAGACCCGCCTGCTTGACAGAGGAGGAACTTTGACACTGGCAACATTGACGACAACATTCTGTAACTCAATGACCACATTGGACATTAGGCTCAACTCACTGTGTGCAGGTCTGGTAGATGTGTTCATTATCACGCTTACAAAGAGACATGTGCAAACAAAGCAGTGCTGGAATTACAGACTTGAGTGAGTGAGCAACAACGCTAACAGCCAATGGAAATCTACTACTCCTGTAAGAATGTCAGCACAAGTCTCCTAGGTAACATAGTGCTGATGAAGAGGCTGAGACTAGAGACGGTCTCCTAGGTAACATAGTGCTGATGAAGAGGCTGAGACTAGAGACGGTCTATCGTATGACGTAGCGCTGATGAAGAGGCTGAGACAGTCTCCTAGGTAACATAGTGCTGATGAAGAGGCTG
Organism: Forbesichthys agassizii; assembly: GCA_026546735.1. Lineage (NCBI taxonomy): Eukaryota > Metazoa > Chordata > Actinopteri > Percopsiformes > Amblyopsidae > Forbesichthys > Forbesichthys agassizii. The sequence goes on along the minus strand of JAODLL010062007.1, from coordinate 9,916 downwards.
AGACTAGAGACGGTCTCTCACGTGACGTAGTGCTGAGGAAGAGGCTGAGACTAGAGACGGTCTCTTATGTAACGTAGTGCTGATGAAGAGGCTGAGACTAGAGACGGTCTCTCACGTGACGTAGTGCTGAGGAAGAGGCTGAGACTAGAGACGGTCTCTTATGTAACGTAGTGCTGATGAAGAGGCTGAGACTACAGATGGCCTGCGCTGACTAAAACGGAAGTAAAAAACAGCTTGTTTGACGACTATGAACACTTCACTTCAACACAGCACTCATCCAGTTATTCTGTTTTTACTTTGAGGTGACACACTTTACTGCTCTCTGGGAAATTATGGACGGCCTCTGCTCATTAATCTGAACTACTTTCAGTAATGACATGTACAAGCATGCCATGGGGAAAGGAAAAAGCGAAAGAAAAAAAAGACCTAATTTCTACCGCAGAAGAAGGTTTCACTTTACAGTAAATTGTGTAAAGTTGTGATGCAGCCATGGCAACAAGAAGCATTCACCTATGACAAAGCCTGACAACCCAGAAAAGGAGGAGGAGGAGGGGCTAGCAGAGGCTAACAGTTAATTCCGCGTTTCTTTGAGGTAGGTTATTTCCCAATTTCAATTGCATTCCCAATGCAAGAGCTAACAGAGCTAAAGGAGCTGACGCCACAGAGGCTAACATAAGCTAACAGAGCTAAGGGAGCTAACGCCACAGAGGCTATCAGAGCTAAAGGAGCTAATGCCACAGAGACTAACAAAGGCTAACAGAGCTAAAGGAGCCAACGCCACAGAGGCTAACATAGGCTAACAAAGCTAACAGAACTAAGGGAGCTAACGCTACAGAGACTATCAGAGCTAAAGGAGCTAATGCCACAGAGGCTAACATAGGCTAACAGAGCTAAAGGAGCTAACGCCACAGAGGCTAACATAGGCTAACAGTGCTATCGCTACAGAGGCTAAAATAGGCTAACAAAGCTAACAGAACTATGGGAGCTAACGCCACAGAGGCTAACATAGGCTAACAGAGCTAAAGCAGCTAACGCCACAGAGGCTAACATAGGCTGACAGAGCTAACAGAACTAAGGGAGCTAACGCCACAGAGGCTTAAATAGGCTAACAGAGCTAACAGCTAACGCCACAGAGGCGCTCTAGCAAACAGGCAGGCATGCCTTGTGATGCTCCACACTGAAGTCTGATGAAAACGATCCATTATTCAGTTACATGCCTCCCGCGCCCCTTGACCTTCTGCCTGCAGTCGGCTGGCATGGACGACAAAACAGCCGTCTCTATGGCAACATAGCTCACTTGTAGCCTGTGGCAATTAATCAACTAATCACTAATTGGGAAAATCCTCTCGGGTGAGAGGGTGAGGAGGTGAGGGGGCGGGGCCAGCAGGATATTGCTGTTGTGTACGAAGTGTACGACTCTCAGCCCAGAAGGTTGTGGGTTTGATTCCCAGCATGCCCAGTACTCCTGTAAGGCTTGAGCACGTTGGCTTAACCCTTAATCAGGAGGTTTTGAGAAGAGTGTATCCTTGCTAGGGCTGTCGCGGTGAAGAAGATGCCCTTGCAGTGATTAAGGGTGCCCAAATACCGCGGTATAATTTTTTTGTTTTGAATGGTTTGAAAAGTTTGTTGCGCAGAGCTTCCGAAATAGTGTGATTCTAGGTCATTTATAGACAACGTGATCTCAGTCCGTGGTGAGACAATTGTACAAAATCATAGGCTTTCTACCAGTTTAGTAGGCCTACTAGTTATCACGTGTCAACTTTGTCCGGCAGATGTTGGGCCAAAATATCAGATGGGAAATATGACTAAATCATTATTAAATAAAGCATATAAATAGCGTAAGATTAAAAGCCTATGGCACGCCTAGGGTAGCCTACTGTACACCGCCTTGATTTAGGTAGCATGTAGACAGAAAGACGTGATGGCACAGTTTGGGTTTAACAAACCCACTTTATATCTTATATAGCGTAAGATTAAAAGCCTATGGCACGCCTAGGGTAGCCTACTGTACACCGCCTTGATTTAGGTAGCATGTAGACAGAAAGACGTGATGGCACAGTTTGGGTTTAACAACCCGAAAGATTAGGGGGCAACATATTCCATTTTCTTTCCCACACGAAATGCAGATATGTCCCAAAAGAATCACTCGAGTGTGTCTACGATGCGCTTCCCAGACTAAGTACACAGCACTTTACTAAACTGTAGTAAAGTGCTGTAAAGCGTAACATCTGAGTGTCGTAAATACATACACTCCCAAAGGCTACAACCATGGAAATATTACCGTATTGGTCCGAATATAAGAATTTTTTTCTTTAAATGAGTCTTAAAAAGTAACGTCGTCTTATATTCGGGGTCTAGACAAATGGCGTACATTACTTGTAAGAGTTTTTGCACTCATCTACCATGCCTCGCTACTAGCATACAGATGCATGAAATATGGAAAGACACAGTGATCGTCTTGAACAAAGCGGCACAAAAGTAGGTCAAGTTAAACAACTGAGGAGGAATAACGATGCTATTTTAAAATCATTGTGCAGCAGATCATCAATTAACTCTCAAGCAGCCAAGAAATCTGGTGTCACTGAATGCAATGTTCAAAAGATGGAGAGCACAAAAAGACTGCCTTAGAAATGCAAACAATCTTACCGTGTTCCCAAAAGTGGCCGCTTCCAAGAGATTGACAGTGGAGTGTGTAAATACGTGACTGAAAAACGTAATGAAGGAATTCCCATAGAGCGGTCATTCAAATTAAGGCACTGGGAATCGCCAAAGAACTAAATAACCACTAATGTGGTAGAAGAATGTTCAAAAATGATACAGCAAGTTTTATTTAATCTATTTTTAGTATAATTATTTTTTTAAATTTGGTCATCAAAATGTGTTTTTCCAAAAATGATTCCTGAAAGGGGGGGGGTGGTGTCGTCTTATATTCAGGGTCGTCCTATATTTGGACCAATATGGTATAAGAAGCTACAACCGGCTAATATGGGGCTGGGGGCATTGTGCTTAGAGAGCGCACACGCCCTAGATCAGACGTCATATTCGATGGGCTAACCTCAAGAAAAAAATAAAATGTAAACATTGCGGTTTGCGGTACCGGCGGTTGCTTTATACGGCCTGTGGTTGGGTTAGCAACACCGCGGTATTCCAATTTTGCAGTTACCGCGACAGCCCTAATCCTTGCAGAGGGCTTTATCCAACACGCCTCAAGGCTACATGTAGGTTTACAGTAAGTATCCGGGGGCAGGTTTCCTGTGTACCAGACCACTTCAGGGCAGCTATGGCCTTCCTGCCATTAAAGCCTCACTCCACATTTACAGCAGGCCTCACATCAGCACGGACACAACGTCACATCGGCCATTCTTCGGCCCATTGTCTTGTGTTCGCCAAGCGGATGTGCGTTTGATTTGGGAAAACGGACAAAACAGGAAGCGATGACCGCACGTAAACAAAGATGTTTGTGTGCAACAGCGAAAGGGTGTGTGTGTGTGTGTGGGGGGGGGAGGGGGGCGCACGCATGCCAGAGAGAGATGCCTGCGCACACGATCCCTCCACAGGCCAGCTGCCAGCCATGTCGCGGGGTCCGTTGATCAAAGGCCGACATGCAGACGCTCCAGGCTGGCCTCTGCCCGGGTCCCCTTCCCACCAGACCGCTGATTGCTTTGACGGGAAGACGGGGTTGGGGGGGGCTACGAACCAGGGAAAACAGGATACAGCTGGTAGGAACCTGCAGAGGGACTAGACACCTTCTCCCTCTAACCAGGTGTCTCTACTGTAGGCGGTTAACCCCAATGAGCACAGCAGCTCCCGTCGGCCAAGCCCACCGGCGGAAGGGGGTACATGGGATGTTTATATGTGTGTGTGCGCGCTGTCTGTACTCACCGCTGCGTGCAGTTGTGTTGTCCCAGTCCCATGCCTCTACAATCAAGGTGTACGACCGCTGAGAGAGACAGACAGACAGACAGAAGATTAGTTAGCACGTTTTAACTGTTTTCATCATTTAGCAGCCGACTCCTTCATTCGATGTGATTTACAGTAAGCACATGCGTGTCAATGGGCGTGAACAGGTACAATACACCCCCATGGTGAGCAAACAGAACTCTGCAGTTCATCAACATGGCAGCGGCTGCTGCTCTGCTACGGTAACCTCCCACAAAACGACAGCGTTAACGCCACCGTGTTCCTCTTCACTCCCTGCCGACAGCGAGAGGGAGGGCAGCTGTCGCGTAAAGTCAAGCACCGCAGCCGCTAAAGCCCTCGCGCCAGCGTATTCCTATCCATAGCGTTAGCTCGCTTTCCATTTAGGTCATTTAGGAGCACAGCCACCAAGCGATGTGTTCCTGGCAGGAAATTCGAGCAAGCCAACCCTTGAATGTCAAAGAGCGAAAATTCCAAACGAGGATTATAAACCACACCGCGTTGAACATGCACAGACGGCGAATAGAGATTTCCAGGGAATGCGTTATCTACAGCGTGCTGCAGGGCTCCTAGTTAAACGTGTTTATCATTTGCACCTATTGGAATGCCGTGTATTCTGCGTGGATATTCCATCTGGATGATCTAAAATAGACTGCGTCTGCAATGCGACCCAGCCTCAATATTCCGAATGGTTTGTAAACTAGACAGGTCCAAGTACAGTGCTGTGGGGGTGTCTGTCCACTGTCCAACAAAACTAAATGGGACAGGTAACGAGTCACACATTATTTATAGCACATCGAAGGCTTGTCTTCTGTGGAACGAGGAAAAGGATTTGAGGTGGCATCCAGCAACATGTAACATATACGACCACAAATTGCTCAGCTACAAACATGTTTTGAATCTTGTGTCGGCCAGACTGACAAAATACTCTCCTTTATCTCCAAAATAACAAACACTTTATGTTTAACGTCAAACAAGAAGAACAATCTCCCCCAAAAAACTGCTGCAACTACATATTATGCATGGGACACACCCACAACCCCACGGAAAGATACAATTATCTGTCAATATCACTACAAAACCTTTCATACAATGTGTTCATGTGCATTTCATTTAATATATATTGCACATTGTTGCTGCCCTATACCCTGTAGATACCTATGGCACCCCAACCATCTGAAAGGATGGATTCCTCCTTCTGTGGTACCTTCTTAAGGCTCCTTCCTTCCTTGCAGAGAGCAGGTTAAGTGGGTGTCATGGTTGTGCAGCCTTTTGAGACCTATAGAAATAAAACTTGACGAAGTATCGGCCGGGAGGGGGGGTGGGGGGGGTGGGGGGAAGAGGCATGCGGGTGGACTGCGGGACACTCTGCTATGTGACTACCTGACCCAGATAACAGCTGTTACGTCACCGGCCTGTCAGGGACAGTTGTCGTGGCTCTGACCGCTCTGCTGAAATAATACGGCACAGAGGTCATAGTACTGTATGGTGTGTGTGTGTGTTCTATGACCTCTGAACTCTTCTGTAATAATAATATAGTAGTGGTCACCGTATCGTATGGTGTGTGTAGTGTGACCTTTAACCTCTGCTATAATAATATAGTAGCACACACACACACACACACAACAGCCTTTTTACAATCTTAGCTAGGTTGTGTGTGTCTGTGCCATTTCTCTGGTTACCCAGCTACTACTAGGATTAAGTTTATCTGGTGGGGTTGGGGGATTTGGGTAGACTTCATGCTAAAGCCCAGTCACACTGGGTCATGTGACCTCTCGAAGTAAGTTAAAGGTGTAGTCAGGCATTCTGGAGAAAGACATGTTTTTGTGAGCGTGCGTACAATACAGGCAGCTAGTGGACTATGATTGGGTTGCACTCGCTGACGCCACCTTTAAGCTCCTCCTAAGAAGTGAAGTTACCTTCTGAGACCATGGCTGTTTACGAGGAAAGATGGAGCGCCTGTATTTGTGGAGTAAACCCTCTTTCACATTCATTTGCACAGCAAACCATTTACTCCATATTTAACACAAGCACCTGGTGGCCATTAGGAGTACTGCACTTTATCACTTCCAAACACACACACACAGTCAGATCACATAACTGTGTATATGCAGGTGTTTCTGGGTGAGAGACACAAGCCAGCACTGGCGTGTTAACATGTGCGTGTGTGTGTGCTATTTAATGTCATTGCTTTCATTCATATCACTCAGAGAGACATGAATCATTGTGTCCTGCACAATGATTCATGTCTCTCGTGTTTCTGTGTGCACCTCGTGTGTGTGTGTCTGTGTGTGCGCGCGCATGCACCTGGGTCTGTCTGTCTGTTGAAGAGTGTGCATGCGTGCGTTTGTGTGTGTGTGTGTGTGTGTGTGTGTGTGTGTGTGTGTGTGTGTGAGAGTGCGTGCACAGCCAGCCCAGGTTCCTACAGCCCGTGCCACACTGTGATTACTGGATTAAGTGACAGCTGCCCAAATGGACCCAGCTAGATGGATGGATGGACAGGAGGGGGGGGGGGCACAGACAACTGAACAAAGACCATTGTAGAGCGGTGATCCCCCCCCCCCCCGACCTGTCCGTCACAGGAGATCCTCCCAGCAGCTCCCCATGCAGCAGTGGCCCCATGTTGGAAAGCCTCGCTGTGAGCTGTGGGAGGCTCCTCCTCCACCAGCAGGAGGAGCAGCCTCTGGCCACCCTATGTGGGAAGGAGGTCTGACCGCAAGTAGCCATCGGTCCGATGAGATATAGTGCATGTTGTTACGGTATAATTCCACCTCATGGTAATACAACTATTCATATCGTGATATTGACGATTTACTCGATTTACATGCGTACGCAAAAAAAAAAAAAAAAAGTTTTCACTAAAAAGAGTGAGTTACATGGCTTCTAAATCAATTCAACACTGCTTCTGTTGTAGCGCGACTGCTCCGTTCCTCTTGTTATGCTATATGCTACCAAAAAATGCTAGCCTAGCCTAGCTTCCATGCTATACGCTACCAACAAATGCTAGCCTAGCATAGCTTCCAACTATGTTGTTGATCTGCTGCTGAACAATCTTAACTGCTCAAATCTTTAAATTAGCAAGGTAGTAATAGAAAAGTAGACTGCTACAATAGGCAAGAGACCACCGGCATTGGTCTCATGACCCGCGCTGTGTGGAATATTCCCTGTTAGCAGACCACATCGCGACCGGACGCAACGCTTCCTATTGGCGCTAGGGGTGTCAACACGTGTCGCGCCGCCACCAATGCGCGTTGGGCTTTACGTGGCTTCTTCTAACTCAAATCTGTTAAACGGACGGTGCCTTGTTTTACTTACAATATATTAAACTTAAATGCTAATAAATTACATAAAATGTGTCATATTTAACTAAAAATCATTTAAAACAACAACAACAACAACAACAGGTTTTAACAGATTATATCAATTCTTCTTTTACGATCCTGTCCGTCAAAAGGTCGGACCAGGAAATGAAACTCCACCGCTGTGATTAGTGGCCAGACAGCAGACGTGGATCAACCCACGCACCATGACAACCAGGGGTGGGTGTGGGGTGTGTGTGTGTGTGTGTGGGTGGGGGTCTTCTCAGGCTAGCTCAGGTGGTCCCGGGTCAAGAGATTAATCTGAATGGGAGAGCGTTGCGTCAATCAGGGTCGTGCTGGAGGAGGAGTGGGTGGGGGAGGTGGGGGTGTGTGGGGGGAGCCATAGGTGCAGGTTCCCACGCCAAGGAAGAGGGGGGAGGGGACTGGAAGGGGGAGGGAAGGTAGGCCCTTTAATTTAAAGAGAGAGAACAGAGAGCTTGCAGGGCAGGTTGGGGTCACAGAGCACAGATGCACTGCTGTGATGGCTAGAGGTCAGCTGTGTGTGTGCGTGTGTGTGTGTGTGCACGCACATGAGAGACTGAGAGACAAAGACAATGCTAAGAATACCCAGATTCAATGCAAGGTACAAGCCTGCTCTGAGCTACATCAGAGAGCAGTTGTGTGCCAAGAGGTTCCACAGATGAGCGTGTCAGAGGGTGTGATTGGGACGTTACTGCAGGAATAGGCTAGCTGTATCTCACCTGCAGGAATAGGCTAGCTGTATCTCACCTGCAGGAATAGGCTAGCTGTATCTCACCTGCAGGAATAGGCTAGCTGT